>JAQFXV010000415.1:0-23228 GCA_034694065.1 Camisia spinifer
TTTAGTGACCCGTATTTCTTGTTTTCAATTCATTTAATTTACTCATTAGTGCGTCAGTCTTTCCGATGAGTATTTGGATACACTTTTTTCATTTATACGACAGTCATTACAACCCAAAAAGTTTTGTCAATCGATTGGCGCCTGTCCTCGATCTCTAGAATCAAAGCCAATCGAAAAAGTTGCGGAAATTTCAGACATAGTCAATATATTTCCGGCACAAATGCCTTTAATTCCGTTAAAAAGTGCAGAACCTGTTGAACAGGGATCAGATATTGAATGTCTTCTTTGCAAACGTATTGTAAAATACGTGATCCAACAGTTGAGTGACAACAGCACAGAAGCCGAAATAGTTCAGGCTTTGAATCACGTCTGCTCACTATTCCCTAAAAAAGAAGTAAATTCATGCCTTAGTTTTGTACAGCAATACACGAATGAGTTGATTCATATTCTAACTGAAGAAACAGATCCAGAATTGGCGTGTACTCTAATCGGGTGTTGTGTTCCTCAAAGTTTGTGGCAATCAATCAATCGGCCGAACATTGAAAGGGAATCTCAAGAGCCTATTAAATGGCAAGAAATTGGAACTTCGATTGAAGTCGAAAGTAGTAATTCTGACAGTTCTCAGATTGAGACTAAAATTGATTCTCCGAAAAGTAGCAAATTTTGCTATGAATGCGAACTAATAATGCATTTTATTCAAAACGAATTATACGATTACAACAATGAAGAACAAATTGAAGAGTTTGTTGAGAATGAATTGTGTGACAAACTAACTGTTGTCATAACAAAGGACGCCTGCGATAACTTCATCAGACAATACGGACCACAAGTCTTGCAATTGATTGCTCAACAATTGTTCGATCCGTCGACTGTTTGCGCAAAAGAATTGAAGTTATGTCCGAATACTACACAAACTGTCACAAAATCAGAACCGTCTGAAACAGATTTCATAATAGATAGAGTTACAGAAAAGTGTGAACTTTGTATATCACTTGTTCAACAAATGGATACTTTGCTTGAAAACGATCAGTTCGATAAAGAAGTGTCAAAAATAGTTGAGAAAACGTGTAAAACTCTTCCAAAGGATAAACAAGTGGAGGTATTCAAACATTCGAAATATTATTTTTTGTCATTTTTTCTTATTCTGAAAGTTCATGAAAAAAGTCAATCAATTTTTTGTTTTGTTTAAATATGATTCTGATCTGTTTATTATTTTTTAATCAAAATAAAGTGTGAACTAATGATTGAAGCCTTCGCTCCATATTTCTTACAAATGATCGGACACTTGAGTAATGCTAATCAGATTTGCAAAGTAAGTATAGAATCACTTACACTATATTCTACTAAATCTTCGATTAATACAATTTATAAAAAGATTTGAAATGGTTTTAATTTATTAAATTTAATTACCAGTCAATAGACATGTGTTACACTACTGGTAATGTTCAACTACTTGGAGGTCATAAATGTTCTTTTGGACCCTCGTATTGGTGTCACACTATAGCACACGCCGAGTCCTGCAAAGTATGCATCTTTTAAAAAAAATTCAAACTATGTTATAATCATTATTATTAATACCATTTTTCTCAACTTATAGGCCACACATTTCTGCAAAAATAAAGTTTGGAAAGCAATGCCTTAAAAGCTGACTAAACATACATTACAAGTATATATAAACTCAACTTTTGCTTTGCTCACAAAAAGCATAATAAACTATAATCCACTGCAACTTAATTGAGAAGTCTTAAGAAATGTTTGTAAGATTCACATAACTTTATTATTCTTTTTTTATTTACAAGTAGAACAACAATATATTTAGTTATTGATTACTTCTATTGAAACACTATTGTTAACATACTGTATATCAGTTGATGAATAAAGTTTTTTGCATTTATATTAAAAATTAGTTTGAATTCGTTTTGAATCAATTTCACTGAATTATAATTAATTTTTCAATCGAATTAATTTACAATTGAATAACTTCATAAGCATTTATTTTGATCGAGTTTTACAATCCTCACAGTTTATAATAATATATTTATAATTCATTTGAACGCGTATTTATTGTTTGAATGCTTTCTCGAATGAGAACTCGAACTTATGTTCATTTGATTGAAACGATTAAAAGAAAGTACAAGTACTAAAGTGTATAACATTTGAATCGATTTAAATAAGACTTAAGAGACAATTCATAATTTCAAATAATTATTTGAATTTAAATTAAATAAAATAAAAAATATAGTGTATTATTTGGTGAATATTATGATAAACCTATGGATTATTGATATAATAAAAATTCGAAAATCTCTTTAAGTACAGACACGTTGTTTTCAACATATCTCTACTTTATTTATAGATTTTTCATTTTTCATTTTATTTCTAATAATTTGATCTATTTTTGAATCAGATTTATTTGATTGAAGTCTAATATTTGTGTTCGGGTGAAAGAATCGATAAAATAAAATCATACTTAAGATTCCAATAATAAAAGATAGAATTGTTGCTAAAACTAAACAAATAGAATATTTAGAATTAAATATCAATAAATTTTGGTCATAATTAACTGATAAATACAAATAAAATGATAAAAACAATAGATTCTCAGCAAACATAATGTTATAAAATACAAAAGCTCTAAATCTTGATTTTCCTTCTTTTAGATTAAGAAAAGAGAAGCAATAGATAATAGCGATGACTCCGTTATATAGTATTTCTTCCCATAAAGTCGAACAAAAATCTGTGTTTTGATATCGAATCCATATAAACATTAAAAGCCAATGAATACTCATTACTATAAATATATATTTTGGTGCAACCGATGAAAACAGGACTAAACACATGATTCGCGATGAAAGCGATCCTGTTTTCCATAGAGTCAGAAAAAGTATACCAGAAAATGAAAGTTTATTTTTATCTGTTCTAAAGTTTCTCATATCTCTATTGTATGAAACGATTCCTAAACTTATTGAAACTAATGATGAAACTAATGATATGAAAGTCCAATACGACCACACGTTTCCGTTTAAATATATATGCATTTGAAGTACAAATTGTGGACTCGAATGTATGAATGATTGAAATAGTCTTAGTATTGAAATAACGCTTTGATGTCTATAATAGTTATCTTCAAAATTATTTTCATTATTGCTTAGATTTATAGTTGAATTGAAAGTACTCTTAAAAGTACAAAAATAACGAAAAACAATTCCTAATTGTAATAAATGTAATGAATAAATATTTAATGAAATGAATGGTTTGCTGTCGTCATAAAACCACTTAAGACTGAAAAAGTTGACCACAAATGAGGCAAATATTATAAAAGTAATGCTTATGTAAACTTCATTTATTAAATTCAATGATGAATAATGAATGACCAAAATTAGATCTAAAATTAATTCAATTAAAACATAATTACAATCAATTCTATTATTCTTTATTCAAAGTCAATAAAACTTTTTTATGTGTAGTTTTAAGAAAGACTTGAGTCCAGAGTTTTCTCAAAAGAACAGAATATCATTCTTAATAAAAAAGAATATTTAACTAATTATTAAACTAATCAAAAATTTTGAAATAAAACTCAAAATAATTTCTAAATAAGAATTTAATAAAATTAGAGTTTATTTTATAAACTAAATAAATATTCAATATATTAATAATTAAATTAAAATAATAGACAAAACCTGTCAACACATCCATTAAATAACTAATTAATGCCAAAACTGTTATCAAAACACGAATTAAATTGATTTTACAATTATTTACACATTTCTTCTCAATATTATTTTCATTTAAATCCATAATTTGATTAATGAGTTTGTATTAAATACTAATTAATAATAATAAACATAAAAATAAAAGACAAATAAGGCTAACATTGAATCGGTTTTAAAAAATAGTTTGTTTTTAAGTTTTAGAGAACTGTCAAAAAGTCTCAAAATTATGAATAAAGCGCTCAATCGTTGTGCGCATGCGTTGTGTTTGTTATAAACCAATCATTTTTGTGAATGAAATGATAATAAAAGTGAAAGAAAATATAGAAATAAATTGAAATAAAGATTGATATGATTTAAAAGTATTGAAAATAATAATAATAAGTTATAGTGATGTTTAGCAGCAACTGTTCCAATGGTTCGATATCTACGACTTCGTGTTCATTCATTTGTAGCTCAAATCAGAGCAGTTCTCGACCAATGGCTTCACTTTCGAAGAATTATCATTCATTTGGATCTAATGTTAATCTTGCGATAGAAGTGACGACAACTTCAACAGAAGAACTTAGAAATAGAAGATATAAATTAAGATGTAATCGATTACAAAAACATATCAGAGAATTGGTTTTCGTTAATAAAGCCCTTCATTCAGAACTGAATCAATGCTATGAAAGACTGACTAAAGGTTCGGATGAAAGAAGATTTCTGTTGAATAAGATTTTGCACTTTCAGAAAGATGTCAATCAGGAGTCGATCAGTAGTCGTATATTACAAGAGGCGCTCTCTAAGAAACAGATCAATAAATGTTCTTCACTTTCACCCATTTCTTCATCTCAAACATCATTTTCTCCTACAGTTATCACAAACTCTTTGACCACTGCTTCCACTTCTATTCAAACCAATACATCAGTCACTAGTTCTCAATCACAAACTCAATCCATTTCAACATTAGCTCTCAATAAAAGAAAAAAATTCACTGATTTTCAACTCAAAAATGTTAAACAATCTCAAAGTCTGTCACAAATTAATTCCAATGAAATACTGGTCACTAAGAAATTGATACAACCCTTAACTCTAATAAACAGTCGATCATTATTTCCATTAACAATCGGAGGACTAACTGTTCACACTTTGGGTGAAGTTGTGTTCGATAGGATTTCATATCACACTCAAGAATACATATTTCCGGTCGGGTTTTGCAGTTCGAGGAATTACGCGTCCATTAAGAATCCCAAACAGAAAAGTGTCTATACATGTCAAATATTAGATAACGGCCCAAATCCTAAATTCCAGATTATATCAGATGAAGAACCAAATAAGCCTTTGGTCGGCAACACTTCAGACGAATGTTTGCGTCAACTGTTGAGCTCTGTTTGTCCCGAATTATTGGTCACTACAATCATATCTCCCGGTCGTATGGGCTCAGCTTTTTTTGGTTATTCTAATCCTAATGTTCAGAATTTAATACAAAATAATCCTAACTCTAAAAAGTGTGTTAACTATAAATGGATTAAATTCGAAGTGAGCACCAAATCATCGAATGTTAGCGAAGAAATAACTGAATTGTCGAACGCTATTCTCAACTTCGATGCACTTCAGGCTAAAATCAATTAAGTTGTGTTTTTCTTATAAAGAAATCAAATTGAAGTAAATCTTTAATTGACTCATAGAGTAGACTCAGTATTTAGTTAATGACTAATGCCATCAATATATTTATTTAATGTTATATAATCTGGACTTATATTTCATTTAATTGTATTGCATATCATAAAAACTTCATAAATTTCATCTCAGAGTCGACTAATTTAATAACATCTTTAAAAGATAAAATATCTCAAGTTTTGTAAACACAAAAAGATTTGTGAATACAATATAGTATTTAGAGATGAATTTAATGATGTTTTTGTTGTTTAAGCGCTTATACAATACTATTATTGTTAATCAACAAATGATACTCAAAAATAATTTAATGAAAAGAACAATCTTTAAAACTTAATGAATTAGTCACTAAAATATCTAAAATAATCTATAAAAACATTTAAAAACTTCATGTGTCAAAAGGTTTAATAAATGGCAGTTTTTCTCAATTTGATTTGGCTTTCCATTAGATTTTCTTTTTGAATATCGTAAATGCAATCTTAATAGTAGTAAAATAAGAACTTATATTAATTTATGGCACTTGTGTTATAATGACTTTCAAATGATAAGAAACTTATTTACGTCAAACACAATAAAGTTAAAAGCAATCATTTCAAGAAGTTATCGAAATTAGTTTGGTTTTCAAATTCTGAATCATATTCAATGGCTTTGATTTGAGTTAATATTCAGTGACTTAACTTTAAATTTCTATAAAAGTGATTGATTTGAGATAAATATTTAACTAAATTTGATTTAAAAGAAGTAAGTTTTGAAAAACTGTTGCACTAAATGAATAGAAACTTAAAATCATAGCCCAATAAATATCAATATAAGCTCAGCTCATGTTAAAGTCAAAGTATTTGATGAGAACAATGTATTCGAAGTATTTAACTATCTTTCCATTATTTACACTTATAAGGACTCTGTTTATTTCTGGCAAGTTTTCTGGCTCTTCGCTCTTCATTTCTTGGAGGGATTGTTGAGGGAGTCATAGTTTGAGAGTGACGTCCATATAAACTATACAATTAACAAAATTGTCATTTAAAATAACTTGATTCAAATTCAAATAATCAATTGCATACAATTTATAAGTATCAGTTCGTATATATTCAATAACATGAGTGACACCAATTTGCAACTGATCAGCAATGGGTGGAACCCATGGATTGCCTTCCATTCGTACAACACTTCGATGTGAACAGAGGTCCAAATTTCCGATTTCTGGCGGCAAAACACTTTTGGAGATTGAATTGATAATTAGATTGATTTGATATAAAGGTGTGAAATGATGACAATTCTTACGTTAGTCTATTGTTCTGAACGTGTAATTCTCTTAATCGAGTTAAGAGTCCGATTTCGTTTGGAAGCATTATTAGATCGTTGTCTCGCAATACTAACTAAATAATTATATATAATTAACTTGCGATTATTTAATTTCTTAAAGGCTTACGATTTGTAAGGTTTTCAATGAACCGATTTCTGGTGACAAATGTTCAAATTCATTGTCTGCCAAATATAATGCTCTTAAAGTTTCTATAAATATAATTAGACACAAATTATGTGAGAAACAAAAGCATTTATATCAATATTGACTGATTAATACCTAACATAAAAAAATTTGCTGGCAGTGACTTCTCATTAAGAAGATTATAAGTTAGATCCAGAACTTCTAATGCTGGGAAAGCGCCAAATCCTCGCGGGAGTGAAGACAAGCGATTCATTCTAAAAGTTGTCAAAAAAACCTCTGATTAATTTGATTCTTGTTTAGAATTTTCTCTATTATTATTTAGAAACTAACCCAAGATTTAAGACTTTAAGTTTAGTCATTGATGAGAGAGAAGTTGGCAACTCTTCTATTTGGTTATTGAACAAATTCAATTGTTCCAAATTCGATAGGTTTGCAACAGAAGGTGGAAGACCTTATCAATTAACATATTATTCAATTAATTTCATTCAATTTTCAGTTGAAAATTAAATTTGGAATTTTTTAGAGGAAATGTTCCAAAAGTTTTGCAGAAATAGTTGAAAGTTATAAATATCTGATTGTCTTACTTTTGATTTTATTATGGCTTAATGTCAAACGTGTTATATTATGCGAATACACTATTTGAGGAAAATAATAAAATAGACATTTAGTTTTGATATCAATTATTTAAAATAAATTAAATCAAAAATAATTAAACATATGAATTGAATGTCCATTTATAGTAATCATATAATAAGTCCATATAAGGCGAGTCTTATGTAAACCAACGCCCAAATTGTGATCACTATTATTAATGTTTGAGTTATTTTAAAATTCAATAATTAAAGACTCACTAATATTTGGAATTTCTTCCAATCCATTGATTCCTTTATCAGAAAGATCTGCTTCATTGTCATTATCGTCGATAAGCTTTTGTTTGAGAGGCATTTTATGTCCAGCCTTAGAGTCAGGAGTAATACAACTTCTCGATAACGTCATCATCATTTTGACAGTATTTTAAGGATTTTTTTCTCGCTTAGACTTGCGTTCACTCAATAGACTCAAAACACTGCTATCTTTTTTACTTTGACTTCTCTTACAATGCGCTTAAACTTGAACAAAATGTTGAGATAAATAGAAAGTTAGAAATAGTAAATCCTCTCAAACTATCACTTCTAAGCTTACTTTGAATTTAACAGTTGTTACGCTGTATTGAATTTCACAAATGTTTCAAATGAATATTTTTGGTTATAATGTTATACAAACAAAATCAGTTCTTCAAACTGTGTTATCCAACTGAGGAAGAAGTAGAGGGCGCACAACAAGAGCCAACCAGTTTTTGTATACTTCTGATATAACTGGTTCCTTTCAATGTGGGATTCTGTGGCCTAAATCTTACTTTTCTTTTCAGTGAATATTTTAAGTCTTCCCATAAACTCAATAACGCTTTGAGAACACTATAAAAATATAATTAAATATAAACTATTGATAGGCGACTAAGTATATAAAGTTCATAAAGTGTGGGTGAATCTGATTTTTCTTATTTAAGGCCATTTTTTATATTTATCAACTGATTTTCAAGAATTTTATGTATTTTATTTAATCTGCTTATAAGTGAATTGATTTTTACTATCGATCAAAAAAGTGCAATCAATAAAACTTAACATACAGTGAACTAAAATGATAAAAACAAACTTCATTCGAATCATTTCCAGATATTCAACTTAAAGATAGAAACAAAGTTTATTATAACAACTTATTAATTGTATTTTTGAAAAATATCAATACTTCTGACTATAAATAACTTGAGAACTGATAAAATCTTAAGGACTCTTGTTTTACATTGAAATGTCTATATTCTTATACTATAGTTATTTTTTTGGCTAACAAACAATTTTGTTTCAAAAAATGAAACCAGTTTTTGCTCAAAATTTATTTTCTCTGTAGAGGATTAGCTTATAAATTATTTGAGAGAAAAAAATGATAATTTTATTTCATTTGTAACTGAAAAAGAAAATTAATGACATAAGTTTTTTTGCCCAAAGAAGGCACAAACAATTTATAAGTTCAGAATTGTCTAAATTAAAACTGCAGTCATTCCTGATTGAGTTTCGGAAACTGTCGAGAATATCTCCCACTTATGTTTATAACTACTGAATGACTCTTTTATGAAATACGGTAATCATTTTATGGATCATTTAATATCGGTTCATGATTTTGGACATTTTATAATTTTAGAGCTCTTTAACAATCACTTTAAGACGAATTGTATCAGAATAAAGCTTTCACTGAATTAGTAATATGATCTTCAACAAAATGATCTTTTTTATCATTTTCGTGATTTAAAGCCTCACTTTTGTCCTTTTGTTGAACTTTATGAGGGCATAAAAATTTCTTCACAGAATGTTCTTTTGAATTTTCCTTTTAAATCGTTAAAGATTTGAGGGTTTAATCACCAATTTAATCATCAAAGATTAAAATACTTTCGATTACAATTTTCTCAGGCTTACATCATATTGTAGTATAAAAACCGTAATAAACTTGGAATATATTTAATTAATAGAATTATTTTGAGCAAATGGTACCAAAAACTATATGTAACTCCAAAAAATAAATATATTTCGTTTGATCTCAATTGAAACTCCCTTAAATTCACTTAAGATAGCTTCAAATTCGAGGATTCAACTTAAGTGTGATTTCATATACTGTTAAGGTTTTCGAGCAATCAATAGGAAATTTGAATAAATTACTCTCTGGTGCTGTATAACTAAATCAAGCAGTAAAGAGCAATTTCATTCTAAAAGCCATACCTCTAAATTATGTATAAATGATTCGTCTCTTAACTAAATATCCAGTTTTTAGAACTTCTTTAGAATTCGCCTTTGGTTTTAGATATAAATTGAAAATAGTATTTCTTCTAAATCTTATTGAGTTTCGATGATTTGATTTTAATCTTTTTCGTGAAACTAATAAGAATTCAACTAAAAGCGAATTTTCTATTTCAATCAAAGAAGATTTTAATTTTAAAAGATATGTTTCCCACTAATTATTCATTATGATAGGATTGACTGAGACATTGACAGCAATTGAATAGTTGAACGCCAATTATACGCATTCATTATTATGTTATCAAAGCATCGAAAAGTTTCTTATTAACAAATTTCGTATTCCTGTCTTGACTCTTATGAGTTATAACTTAGAAATTAACAATTTTTTCATAACATCAAAATTGCAGATAGATATCGTCGGTATTCTCTCTCTCTCTCTCTCTCTCTCTCCCTCTCTCTCTCTCTCTCACTCACTCACTCTCTCCCTCTCCCTCTCTCTCACTCACTCACTCACTCACTCACTCTCTCTCTCTCACTCACTCACTCACTCTCTCACTCACTCTCTCACTCACTCACACATACAGATTATTTGTAAAGTTAACAAGAATGCCGTTTCGCACCTTATAATGTGTACATCTATATATCTTATGGTTTGCTAAAACTTTTACCGACTCTCGTTCTCCCTCTCTCTCTCTCTCTCTCTCTCTCTCTCTCTCTCTCTGCGCTCTTTTGCTCTCTTGTACACACTCTCTAAAGTCATTTATTATTAAAGTTATCTCAAATGAATTGATTGCTTTCTTCGGTGGGTTATGAGCTCTCATTTATTACACCTCTTGTAGTGAGTCCTTGTAAAGTGATTAAGGGGGATGATTAGCTCATCCCATCATAAAAATTGGCAATATGTTAGTGTCAATGACTGCCCATTCAATGAGTTTGTTATTTTTTCATTTTTATCAAAATGTGCAATAAGTTGCACATTATTAACAAGAACAAAGCCCTGTGCAGCCCATGCAAGTATATTGTGATCATAAAAATAATATGTGAGTCTTATTATAAGGGAAGGCAAGAAGAGCATTAAATCTGCAAACAAGCCCATCCTTAAATGCCTTCAGGCAAAAATACCATCATCTATATGTGACGCAAAGCCTTCTCACCGCAGGAGCTTCTCTGGTCAAGACGGGAATACAGGTACTAAACGTAGTGTAAGCTAAAGAGTGTGGTCGCCAGTCAGACGCTCTTTTCGATTCGTGAGCTCCTAAACTAACATAACTTTACTTCAGATCATAGTGTGTGTACAGCAGACTTGTTGCTCATCAAATAAAAACAAAGCTCTCTTACAGTATTTCTTTTCAATTTTTATCGTATCAAATGATTCACTGAATTATTGCTAAAGTTTATTCTCCGAAATTGTTGAACTCAAGAAAAAGTGTAATTTGAAATTTACTAATTAAAAATTCATCCATAATTACCGCAAATGATTCATCTCATCTATTGGTAAGTCTATTGAAGTTTTTATATTTCACGTTCAAGGCTATAAAACTAAGATTTTAAAAGTAAAATTATATCAGAATTATTATTTCCCTGTCTTTGGATGTTTAACCTGAAAAAAACAACAGGCAAACATCGATAGCCTGTTTTTCTAGTAGCTCTCCGTCCGCTGTTTCCTTATTAAATATGTATGAGTTTGAGAATAACATCATATCCTGGGCTATAGCAGAGCTTTGAAAATTGAAGCGAGTCTGAAAAGATATAAGAATCAACTTGAGTAACTTAAGTAACCTGAAGCATCAAATGCCTTGATAAAATACTATTGCATTGCAATGACGGTCAATGCACCTCTTATAGCACCAAATTAAACCTTAGAGTCTATTTTGTTCAAAAAACATGCCATCAATTTAAACTATTATTTTAAAACTAGTCAAGAATTGATGAATAAGCTTTAGTTCAAACTATTTGCTGAGCATAACCGTAGACTAACTCAAAGTATCATTTAAAGGAGCATTGATGCACACCTGTATAAACATAGGTGTGTACACATTCACACCATCAAAATAAACATTACTTGAGTGAAAAGTTTTCTTACATTTTTCTGTCACATCATAGTATCAAAGCTAATACGATAGGCCATAATGCAGGACCCAATACCTCACTGCGACACTAAAAAGTTATCGAGATCGCCATCAATCACAACAGATCTGGGATATTATACATTAGTTCCTTCACAAATCCTACCGACACATTCTCGAAATAGCATCAGTCATAATACCAGTAAGTGTTATATTCACACAATTAGTTATGCAGTTTATTCTCATTATGTATTCTTTATTCTTTCTTAATTGGCTTTTAGGTATGAGAGAAGTTTCTTCTTATTGCTCAAAAACATCAACTCTTACTAAACAGCAATACTGTAGTAAACAGAATGGCATTAATTATTTTGATAAACTTGTTGATGAATTAGTGATCAAAATATTCAGCTTTTTGACTACTTATGAATTATGTAGTTCTTGCTCTCGTGTTAGTAGAAGATGGTATTACTTAACATGGGATCCAAGTTTATGGCAATCACTAGTAATAAATACTGTTAAATGTCATAATCTCAACATTGATAGAGGAGTGACCACATTATTAAGGCTACTTTCAAGAGAGTTTCATTGTCGTGGAAAGAATCAATCGAATGGGTGGGAATTCTCCTATAATACTTACTCTTCAACTGATACCTCAATGACTAATTCATTAAAGAATGAAAGTCTATCTCTGCCAATAGAGAGAATATCGATGAACGGATGTATTAAACTAAGTGACAAAAGTTTAATGTTAATATCAAAAAAGTGTGGCTCGAAGTTAAAAAGTATTGAGATTCGTTCCTGTACTCAAATATTTTTAGGTAAGTAATAACTGTTCAGAATCTGCTCTAAGCTTTCAATGTATTTGTAATTTGCGTAAAATTTGTTCATTAAAACAGGAATAAATAAAATTCTCTCTAAATGTATAAATCTTGAGAAAATGGATATCACGGGTAAGTAATAAGTAATTTGAGTATAGATTATACAAGTACTCAATAATAGCCAAAAGGCATTTTCAGCAAATTATGAAAAATCACTAAATCACTGTTGCATAACATATAGGTTGCACTAATGCTACTCTCAATGGCATACAACAGCCCGAACACACTTCAAAACTACGATACTTGGATTTAAGTGATTGCCATCAATTAGAAGACTATTCTCTCAAAAATTTCCTCAAATTTTATGGACAAAGATTGACTCATTTATATTTGAGAAGATGTACTTCACTCACAGATCAGTCTATAAAAAGTGTTGCAACTTATTGTCCTTCATTAAAAGAATTATCAATCAGTTATTGTCCTCAATTATCTGACTTTGTTTGCTATGAACTGAGTTTAGAACTAAATTCAAATCTCAAATATTTGAGTTTAGCTAAATGTGAACAAATCAGTGATTTGGGAATCAAACAGATTGCCAGACACTGTTACAAATTGCGTTATCTTAATGTCAGAGGTTGTGAAACAGTATCAGATTCAGGTCAGACAACTTATTTCAAGCTTTAAATAAAGATTGTTGGCATCACATAAAAGTGATTCACTCTTTATTTGTAAAATCATTACCCTATCAGTACATCAAATATAAATGTTCTCACTTTTTAGGAGTGGTTGTATTGGCACGAAGTTGTGGTCTAAGACTTAAAGCAATAGATTTAGGCAAATGTCACATCACTGATCACGGTATAGCTCATCATTTTTTTTGTTAAAAACATTTATTTCTATACACTTTTTAATTTCAATTATTTTACAGGTTTGAAAATATTGAGCGAAAACTGTCCGAATCTGCGCAAACTTTCTGTTAAGGAATGTCTATCGGTTTCTGATGCAGGCATTATGTCTATCGCCTATTACTGTCGAGAATTGATTCTTCTAAATATTGCGAATTGTGATAATGTAACTATTGATGCATATCGTTATGTAAAAAGACTTTGCAGACGATGTGTTATACATCATACAAATCCTGGTTTTTCATAGTTTAGACTTTTAGTCATTTATAATATTCTGGCATAAGTTACAAAATAGTAATTTTGAAAATAATCATTCAAACTAATAGTTTTTAAATATTTAAGATTTTAATTCTTATTTTTCGACTCATCGATAGATTTTATTGAAGCCATAAATTTATATATCATTCAAAATAATATAAATCTATAATTTTCATATAAAATAGAAAAACATAAATTATTATTTGTTGAAATCTCTAAGAGATATAAAATTGAGATAAACTTACATTAATTTATTTAAAATAAGTTGAAGATTGAGTCAAATTCGTAAATTTGATTGTTGAATAATATGGAATAAATAGAATTAATATAAGAACTAATTGAAGATGATTTTAATACTAGATCTTTATTTATAATCACATGTAATTGTCTGCACTTTTCACAAAATATAAGTCTAATAAGTTAGAAAACACAATACATTGTCATTTAAATCATTAATAAATTAATGTTTAAGTTTGTGTATAATTACATGAGAACAATATATGAATTTGGAAATAAGTTAATCAAAAAAGTTATGCTATATATATAGTAAAAGATGATTACATTAGACATGATATCGAAATAGATAGCAAATGATTGCTGAAACATATTGGGACTCAATTACTATAATAAAGTTGATTATGTCTATGCCTTAAGACAACATAAAACATAAAACATTACAAATTATTAGGTTATCATTATTTACAAAGCCTATGGTTGAGGCCATTCAATACTGCGCCTGAAAAGAAGGCTTAGCAGAGCATTTGGTCAACATTTAAGAGGTCTCAGCAGATCACTTGTCCTTTAGATCAAATAATTGAGTAAATCTGAAACTTTGTGATAAATCTTATACTAAAGTAGAAAATCTCATTAATAATGAGAGAATTATTCAAAAGCTATTTAAATAGCTATTAAATTAATTTCAAGTCAATCACTAAATCAATATTATGTAGTATTTGAGTTGATTTTGTGATTTCACATCAAATACTAACATATAAGGAAGTATTTTATTTGTTCCGAAGGATACAATACTTAATACTAAACTAGGGTTTAGGTTACGAAACATCAATCGATTGTAAACTAGATTTTGGATGATTTAAAAATTATTCTTTGTTTTGTTGATCAACTGATTGAGAGGGAGAGGGAGGTAAAGACAACTGTGGAATTGATGCCGGATTTACTAATTGTTGCTTAGATAGAAAGGTGAACATCTGTTCCTGCATTCGCATTAAATGCTGTAAAAATGCTTTTTCACGTCTTTCGTCTCTTTCATTCTCTTCTTTTCTTCGCGAAACTTCTTGTGTCAGTCGTTCTCTTTCAAGATTAACCCATTCTCTCATAACTTCAGTTTCTTTGGAAAGATGAGCAAACATTCGATCAATTAATAGAGCAGACGATGAGTTCTCGAATACTGAATTCATGGTTTGATATTGTGATGACTGACCCATAGATGTGTCATCACGTATACGACAACGTTTTGGTGGCGGACCCAGTGGTATGTCTATAATCAATACAATCAAATATTATTATAATTCAATTAAACAAAAAATTGATTATCAAATATAGCAGAGTCCATACCATCAGTTGTAATATTTAAGGGACCGTCAACTGAATCTTCTGTTAATATAAATAAATAATAATCAATGAATTAATTATCGAATATTTTATAATAAATAAATAATTAAAAAAATGAATCAAACCATTATTGCTGTGCATATCCATAGCATTACTGCCATTAGTTGTAACCGCATTATTATTGAGTGTTTGACTCGGAGATAATGAATACGCAAAGATCTCACTTTTATCTTCATTATCAGAACCACTATTATTGGGATCGTCGTTATCATTAGTTCCATCCATATTATCATCTGTATTATTGAACTCAATCGGTTCAAAATTATATTCTTCTTCATAGTTATTAAGAGCCATTTTGATGGCATTACTGTCTTTCGCCTGATATATCTTATGTAATGCATCAAAAAATATACATTTCTTCTTACGTTCAGGCGTTGGGTTCTTAAGTATACGACGATATTCTGCTATCATATTAAATACTCGAGTTCTCACTTGATCTGAAATAATCGAATTCAATAACAATTCTTTAAAATTCATTCAAAACAGAGAAAGAAAGAGAGAAAGAGAGAGAGAGAGAGAGAGAGAGAGAGAGAGAGAGAGAGTGAGTGATAATAATTAAGTGAAACTAATAATTTGTTAATTTACCGGCAGTTCTATCGAAGCCGTGTTCGCGAATTCTTTCAGCAATCTTTTCCCAGACATGTCGTGTTCTTTTAGAATTAGTTAACTGTCTTTGAACCATATCTTGACCCCAAAGTGATAATAGAATTCTAGTTTCATTATAACTCCAAGAGGCACCTCTTTCTATAACAGGTCGTATAGTTGGATGATGTACTTGATATGTCTGCATATATGACTGTCCAGACTGACCATGTGTTACACCAGACATTATTTTCATCTATTATACTATTATTATTAATACTTTCCAAACAATAATTAATTCGATTCGATTTTATATTATTTCGATTCCAATTATCAATAAATGTCACTCCAAATCAACTCTAATTAAACCAATTTAACAGTCATTCAGTGACAAAACATTTATTTAATAATAGTTTAGTATTAATTATAAATAAAAGAATTAAAAATTTAATAAAATATGTGAAAAAGTGATGAAATAAAGTGAGACCACAAACAAATTTCAATAATAATAATAATAATAATAATTTGTTTGTTTGAAAGACGAGTCAATTGAGTCAATAGAAAGCGAACACAAATTGAACACAAAAACAAAACCCAAACAAAACATCTAAAAGTAGTGTCAAAAGCATTGCTTTGAAGAAATAGTATGAAAATGAGATGAAATATAAATTAATAGAACTAATGAAAGAGAGAGTGAATTAAAATAATTAAAATATAGTTAAAATATTGATAATTTAGTAATAATAATAATAATAAGTGAACGACTGAACACACCCTCAACTAAATGCTATTAAAATTGAAACAAAGAAAACATTTCTGCCATTTATTACAATCAATATATAGTTTAAATTGTATTATATATAGAGTATTGCTATCAATATTGAGCTAATACTGAATGTAAAGAAATGTAAAGAATTGAGTAAAATATGGAATAATAGTTAATAAATGATATTGAAATACCTGATAATAATTGAATTGATGTTTAGTTAAGTTGAATTATGTTTAAATGAAAAGTAGTGATAGACCGCACCCTCACAACTATCACAACTACTCAATAGATTCAGTAATAATCAAAAAAGCGCTGTTAGTGTTAGTTATGTTAACATAAAACCAGTCCCCGATTCTAATACAACATTGGCTCTAATGTTAGACTCAATACAGTTTAGTTTAGTGTTGGTCTCAGTGTTTCCACTCTTTCCACTCCACCCCTTATAACAAGAATGGATAGCAATGAAAGCCGATTGCATTACAGAATGAGTATAATTGTAGTTAGAGTTTAGACTAGAGTATAGTTAAACTAGAGTTAGAGCCAGACTAGTGTTTCACTTCAATTACTATTACTATTAGTATTAAGTTTAGTATTCAAACTATCGATATATTATTGCGACTCTCATTCACTTCATTTTGAGTTAGGGTTTGAGTTAGGTTTCAGTTAGAGTTTGAGCTCAACTTCTTCAACACTATTTATTATATCGATTATGATGAACATCATTGTTAAGGCTTATGAATCAATGAATGAATGACTGAATGATAAAATGAATTATACTAAGAATCAGCCAATCATTAAACGTATACTAACTATTACTTAATCTATTTTGTCTTAAGTCTAAATATTAATTTTCAACAATTCATAACTCATTTTTTACTCAAATAAATATTTCATTTAAACCATTACTCATTTTCTAAATTTTTTAATTTTAACTAATTATAGATTCCATTAGATTTAGACGTTGTTTGAACTCAAAGTCATTCATCTCAATAATAAACTCTTTTCTCTTATTGTGTTTCTATTGAAATATTGATCAAACTCTCAAACCATTATCAAAGAATTTAATTTAATTTAAGATTAGATAAAAGTTCTTATAATTAATTAGCATTTGGTATAAAATAATAATAATTGATAAGTTGAATGAAGTCAAAAAACATTAATAAAAATTAATTTATTGCTGACTTTAGTAAAGAATATATTCTGAATATATTTGAACTATATTTGAAAGTAAGTCTTATTTAGAAAGAGAGATGTGATGAAAACAATGCTAAATAACTGTTAATCCCTATAAGTTCTAATCATATAATATAGAAAGTAATGCGAATCAAGTTTGACATCACTTTATGAGAACTGATTTGAGATGAATTGAAACTCATCCGAATCAATGTTTTCTAAGATAAATAATTGATAAACTTATATAATAATTATAATGATTATAGTTATGATATTTATTGCAATTGAAAGCTATAGAGTTGAGAACTAGCTTTCTATTGATCTCATAACAAGACAAAGACTATTGATCTGTATTTCCTCATTATTTGATTCATTTCTCGATTCATCAAATTTTTAAAAAATTATTTCTAAAATTATTGACTGAATTGCTTAACAATAATAGTGTTGAAATTTATGTTTAGAGAAGACTAGTTGTCAACTGAACTCATACTTAAATTGAAAATTAGAGAGATATTGAACTGATAGAGAAGTGAAAGTCAATGGCAATCATTCCCGCCATTGATTAAGATACGAGTTAATAATACATTATTTCATTTGGTATCAGAATATGAAAAGTTTGAAAATAAATTTCTCTTATTATAAGCCATAATAATATGTATTTTAATGATGTTAATGCGCCTCTACTGACAAAGTCCTGACAGAATTAGTCGATCATAAGATCATAACAATGCAAAGCAATCTGCAATTGAAAGCCATAGAAAGTCTTGTACTATAAGTTTGAATGTTTTAAATTAAGTCCGCATTAAACAGAATTGAACTATTATTTAGCGCTTGCGTACAATTCATCATTCGATATATCAATTAGATTAGAAGTGAAGGCAGAACTTGTTAGCCGTGACGTAACCATCATTTTTGATCACTTTAGCAAATGCTGACTTATAATATGGACCACCGATTCAATTGATCCAACTTTTGTTGCATTGCTTTAAATTGCATTCATTTAACACTTAACTATAGTTTAGGTCAAAAATTAGTTTTCATTTCTTACGCAATCAAACAATTCAATTGATTTCAAATATAAAGTCTATAGTTTTCAACTTCAGAAGAACTATCATTTTTCGAAGTTTTCAAATTGAGTTTTTCTTTTCATTATATAATAATCTGTATTTGAAAGCATTGAAAGCATTGAAAGCATTATAGCATTGAAAGAATTTGCAGTTTTTATATGTTTAGTCAAATAATTGATTTATTAAAGAATAAGTTTTAAATATCAATGAACTTATGCAAGTATTTCATCAGAACTTTATATGCAATGATAGTATAATATATTATTTAAAATTTATGATAACTTCATATAAACTAATATTTTTCGTACACATTAGTAATTGTTATTAATAAACAGACTGAAGAAGAGTTCATTGATCGGCAGGTTGTTTAATATTGATATCAAATAATTGTTGAGCATATAATATATGTAATGATCATATATTTCTGACATTTACTGATTGCATAATTTGATTCTCATTCTCATTATTAATTTATAAGACTTATTAATTCTAAGTTCGTTCGCAAGTGTTTCAACTCAAAAGTTTGAAATATTATTCAATAACAGGATTTATGTAATTCTGTAGACTTTTATTAAATTTAAACCAATTTATTTAAGGCATAACTTATTTAATTTTCTGTAATTCAATGACTCATTTGAATTGAAATTGCAATAAATGCGGATTTTTTTGTTTAAAAGTTTGTAATTTCAGTTAAGTTCTACTTTTAATGCTATTTTAAAGTGATTTTGATTCTGGATTTAAATTTTTTTTCTCTAAAACAACATTTGATTACAAAATTTTGAAAGCAATTTAAATATAAGATTGAAAAGAATGAGAGAATTATATGAATTTTTCTACATTGAAATGAGAAATAAATAGAAAGTAATACAAGAAAACTTATGCAAATGCTGGTAAGCTCTCTTTCGGGCAAATACTTTGCTTGAGTTGACTTTCAATTATACCTTTGCATTGACTTTCAGCAAACTTTGAGTGCATTTTAACTAATTTATTAGCTGTTTAATCAAATTGAATCTATTATTCATATTTCAGATAATATCCTAATTATACTGTAATGAGAATTATTTGATATAAAACTTAAACTGAAATAAATAGTAAAACAGAATTGCATTGAAATTAAGTTAATTATTATTTTATTGAAAACTAATTGGAATTAATTTAATTGATTTAATCGGTTGTCAATATTATTACACAATCCCAATAATAATAATAATTTGTTTAATTTTCCCAATAATTTGTATAAAAACATAATTTGATAGAATGTATACATATTGTACTTTATATACAATTTAATGTTTTAATTAAATAAATCACTTATGAATGGCACGCAATTCTTCCACTTGTTTTTTATACCTTTCAATTTCTTTATCCTTTTCTAAGAGTCTATTTTTATAATCTTCTACTTCTTGTTTCACTGATTTTAATTCATGCAACAGTTTATCTCTTTCTCTTTCAATCTCTTGCATTGAATCATTAGAAGTGTTCGATATTAAAACATGTTTAATATTCGGTGATTTAGAAATATTATTAATTCTAGTATTAGTTGTGGTGAAAGTTTTAGCAATTTTGACACTATTTGGGTGTTTTCTATTTGCAAATCTAGATTGTATTGAATGATGAGAATGAGTTTGTGTATTGTCTTGAAGTGAAGAACCGCTGACCAATACTATAGGTGTTGCTTGAGTTGAACTTATTATTTGAGGCAATTGTGCGCTGTCGGCAACTATTGTTATCACTTTTGAGTTTTTAGTATTTGTATTACTATTAGTCACAGTCGGAGAACTTTGTGTTTGTTGATCTTTCACAAAATTAAGCGCCAATTTTCCCGCCTCTGTCAATGACATAGTCTGTCCGCTTTCGAACGCATTTTGAAATATGGCCGCATCTGTTGACGTATTATTCATAGAAATTCCGTGAGTTTCCAACCAATGCAAAGCATCTGCAACTGTAGAGTTAGACGAAGAAGAGTTGGCGGCCGCGAGTGCTGCCAAAGTGGCCAAAACTGGATTAGATGCGGAAGCGTTTACATCATCTGAATTGTAAGACATCCGATCAGAACCCGTCAAAATTTTTCGCACATTTGAAAGATCGAAATTAATACCTTTTTTCCAATTCGTGAGATTTGCGCCCGGAATGAAAAGGGGTTTCGACTGATGATAGTTTTTGGACGATTTAGGAGTTCTGTTCGATTTATTGGGCAATACTATTGGCCTCATTTTCACTGCTGGAGCAGAAGTAGGCTTTGGCTCAGGTTTGGTTCGAGTGATTCCAACATATTTCTAATAATTAATTAATAAATTGTCAGTAAATTCAAATTAAATTATATTCATTGAATACAAACCTGAAGAGTTGGTACCATTTCTAGCCTTCCGTTATCGTATGCGATATCAATCGGCGTTTTTTCAAACTTGCTCTGAATATTAATATCTGCGCCATTACTGAGCAAACAGTCGACAACATCTGTGTGACCGCGTTCTACAGCCCAGTGAAGTGGTGTCATCTTAAGCATATCTCTTGAATCAACATCTGATCCGTGCATTATTAAAAGTGAGACAATAGCTAAGTGTCCCTCTTGTGCAGCGATGTGTAGAGGAGTTCTGTCCACTTTAGTTCTCGCGTCGCGACTGATTCCAGCTCTTAATAAGACTTCAGCTGTATCTGAATGACCAAATTGTGCGGCGAAATGTAGTGGAGAGGTTCCCAACCAATCAGTAGTAAATGGAGCCCCGCTTTGCATCAGTCCTCGAACTTCTTCAGTCTCTCCATTACGAGACGCATCCAATAGTTTTTTCCCCAAATCCACTAAATTTATGTTTGAACTCAAAGAACTTTGTGTTTGAGATAAATTCATCGATTGGTGGCATTGACTCGACATCGAAGACATGTTTGAATTCGATTGAACACTATTTTAACAATTTAATTATCAATTAGTATTTAAATTAAAACCAATAATTAATTATATAACAAAAAATTAAATTGCTTTTAATGTAAACATAAATTGAAAGTTCATTCGAAACAAATTATTAAAAAATTTGTGCTTAAATTAAAGGCAAATAAAGTTTGTTTTGAAATAAATGAATAATAAATATAATAAATATAATAAATATAGACCTGAGAGGAGTTGTGTTGAGTTTCAATAATTTTATGGAATCGTTCATTAATTCTCCGCCACTTTCCATAATTTTCGAAAAATTGATATAATTCTGTTTGAAATGAAGAATACATTTCAATAAATATTAGTATTAAGTAAAAAGACTTGAATATTGTGTTCAAAATCGATTAAATTTGAAAGAAATAGTTGAAAAAATGAAAGCAATCATAGATTTAATACTAAAATATAGAAAATATAAGAATAAATAAATAGATAATAACTATAAAAAGTAAATATTAAACTAAATAAACATTGATATAAATATGATTGATGTCATTGTAATGGAAGTGGAAATGACGCCATCATTACATCAAAACATCAAAAAGTAGTCATTTTTGAGAAGAAACGGAAATTTTGAGACACTATTTGTTAAATAAATTGCTTTTAACTTATTTCTTACAATTTAATTGTTTACAACTTTAATAAACTTATTCATAGCTCAAGTTTAAACCATAATTGATAAATAAATTGATGAATAAATCGATTGAATTTAATAATAATAATTATAAATATAAGTCCGGAAACAATGTCTTTTGTTAATCCGGAAACCTTTTCCTTAACTCTAGTATTGCTTTCGTGGCAACCATTGCTCACGTGTTGACTCACGTCACACATGCCTTGCATTCATTGGATTTCAATCACACCTACTATTCATCCAATGCTTTTCTATGCTTTAATATTGTATAACTATTTCTTACTTATTTTTTACACTCATATATTTTAAGCCGGATTTTGGGAATAATTCTAGTTTTAAAGTCTTCTCAATACAAATAAGTTAAGCTATGGTTCAGTTTTCACACTCTATTTAAAAAGTTTTATAATATTAAAGACTTGATTGAACAAAATCAAAACCAATTAACTTTAGAATTATCTTATATTGAGAGATAAATTCAACGTCAATGTAATCTTAGAATTTGAAAAATAGTTGCAAACAACTTATAAATGAATTTCTAATTTATCTCTCAATAATACAACTCTAAAGTTAATTGTCTTTGATTTTGTTCTATCAAATCTTTTTCCTGTTTTTCACTTCATAACACTTTAATAAAGAACATAATATACTCAATAAGATAATTAATAAAATAAAATTTAGTTATTTATTTCAAAAATTTAATTAACATATTGATATTTTGCTTTCATTACACAAAAATATGATTATTTACAAAGAC
>JAQFXV010000416.1:0-23224 GCA_034694065.1 Camisia spinifer
ATACCAAGTCATATCTCCAGAACTAGTAACTATTTGGTTATCATCTAGGAATCGACAACATGATAGGTAACCGGTATGTCCGGGCAATTCTCGACTGACTCTAACATTGCCTTCTCTTGTTTTTAGACTATATATGGAGCAGATGTTGTCGAGTCCACCGCAAGCAACATAAGAACCGGATGGCGCGTATGCACATGTCATTACCCAACTTGAACGAAGAGGAATCGCGTGAACCTTATTGGTTGTATAGGCGTCCCATACTATTAGTTTACCGTCTTGTGATGCAGACACTAAATATCTGCTTTGATTTTGAAAACAATTTATCAATTAATAGAGATGTTTATAATCTCAATATTGATTATAGTATACCTCGAATCCGATCCCCAATGCATGGCATATATTTTGGCTAAATGTCCTCTCAATGTCCTTCTGGTTCGCATCTGTATTCTACCGACCGGTTCCATATTGGCGGTGGATTGTACCAATGTTGTATCACATGCAGCTTTACGTGCATCCTATCAATCATAATCATCATCATCAATATACTTATTTCATTACCTATTCATTCTATTCATTATAGATCATCGACAATTGAACAAACACTTCATTCAGTTTTACATTTACGTAAGTTTTCATTTTTTTATAGGATATCATCAAAAGAAAACTTCCATTTCCTTCTATTTATAGTGTTTAAATTATCTCTTTTATGCTTGTATTTCACTTTTCTTTTATTTATACATTGAATTGATTTAGTTTTTTTTAAGATAGATAGTATCGAAGCATAACTAAAATAAATAAGTGATTGAATTTCTACAAATATTGATAAATATAGGAATTAAATAAATTATTTTAAAAAAATTAATTTTGCGAATATTTATCAAATTCTAGTATGATTTAATTGATACAGAGTAAAAGTATAGAATTTATGCTCATTTCTAATTGAAGCTTTGCTTGTATTCTAATATCTGTAACTTATTATACAGTATATGTTGATTGGATTTCTGTATTTCGCTGAGACTTTGAAACATTGTTTTTGAATTTAATCAATATTTCTATAGTAAAACAAATTATTTGTATAGCGTTTTAATTGTGTTTTAGTTTGAAAATTGGAATAAACAGTAATTTGCAAATATTAAGAGCTAAACATTGGAAGGCATGCAATATGATTGAACTGAAATTTCTTTCTCTTTGGTTTGACGTCAAAAGTTGAGTGGGAATGACGTCAAGGCATTACCCCTGCAGTTGTTGCTATAGTGAAGATGGCAGGGATAGTAAAGACAACTCATGAAGGATGGGGTCAAATAAATATACATCAAGATATTCATCTGTATCTAAACCATCATTAGATTAAATCTATTGGTTTTGTAGCAAAAAATCTTAATTGCAATCATTATTGCCTTTCCTCTAAACAAAAACATACAAATTATATGACTATATAAGTAGAGATCACTTCATATCTTATAAGTTTTCTGAACATAAAATATGTGTCAAATTGATGCAGATTTTTATTTAAAGGACAACATAGGGGTTATGATTAGACGATTAAAAAACAAAGTTTATTTCCCGTTTCCTCCCTATCATGCAGTGGTCAGTCTTTCCTTTTCAAGACATCATTTCCCGCATAATGTTAGACATATTTAAATCAATTAAATATTCACTTATTTAAACAAACGTTCATTTTTCACAATATAAACCAATTTCTTGATAATCATTTTTATTCAAAATACTCTGAAAAAGCGGAAATTGAGGGAATGTTAACCCATCGATACCTCTGCAGGACTTCCTTTCATGTTTTCATTTACTTTAACTCCCATTCCATGCTATCATCCCATGGGATTCACTTTTTGCGGGAATTTATTTTTATCCGCTAATTATGATGAGTGGGATATTATATTGATTACTAGTCAAACATTCAAATTATATCACAAACAGATGAGTTCTCTATTTTTAATCTATATCTTAATAATGAGGTCATTAATACAAAAATTGTCAAAAAATTTAAGCTTAGCATTGAAATAATAACCTAATGTTTTAAGGCTTCAATTTTTTTAGAGGTAATCGACCGGAAGTCAACCAAATATATCCTCGAATTTCTTTAATTTAACACTAAAAGATTGCAATATTAGACAAATTCTTATCACAAAGTTTGTCAAACTAGAAAAGATTCTTATCTTTTCGCGGCTGATATTTTTCAAAAATCCGGTCATTAAAAGCCTAACGCATAAATTATTGTAAATATGAATCTCTGACATATCGTTTGAAAGCTACGATTGATTAGAAAAGAGAAATATTATTTGCATTAATATATAACTAATAGGTCGACAATGATTGGGCTGAAAATGAAAACGATTATTAGTTATATATTAATGCAAATAATGCTTCTTTTCAAACGATAGGTCACACATTCGTGTTTACATTACTTTTCAAATTTAGGTCTTTTATAATAAATCTATTAATAGTTCAAGAATTTCAATAGAGAAAAGTCAATAAAAAGGTCAACAAAAAGGTTAGAGTTCAATAGGTTGTAAAGCAATAGCACTTAATATATGGTATTTTGAAAATAAAAGCGCTTTTCATTAGTATTTAGAACTGAGCCATAATTTATGTTTAAATATCACTTTATAATCAACTAAATATTGAATCAATTGATGTAAAGCTCATCAGTTTTAGTATATTTATCATTCATAATAAATATGAAGAACGAAAGTATTGGTTCACATCATTTGAGCTCTAATTTAAATATAATTTTCTCACATAAAAAACATAACTCAAACTCATATTAATTAACAACTGAAAGATGAGACACAAGTTATTCGATGCTAACTATGAATAATTACATAAAAAGATTGCTATCAATTATGATAATTACATAATTCTATGGATTAAAACTTATTCTGTGATAAATGAATGACAATTAAAATTAAATCAATTATATATTAAACATGAAAAATAGATAATCGTTGAGGAAAAGTATTGCTACAAATGATTTATAAACCAATTTCAATGTTTATTCTACGAAATGAGACAAAAATAGTTATGAAAATATACAGAAAAATCAAAGGTTTGAGCAATGAATATATAATTGAGTATTAAAAGAGTATTAATTGATTGATAACGACTTACTCTGATTGTATTCTTAAGAGTTTCGGCTTCTTGTCTAAGAGAGTCTAATTCATTCATTTCTTTAAATTAATTGAATCGCCGGTTAATAACTGTTAACATATATAGTATTCCAGTTTTCCAATCAATGTTTGGCATAAACCCTATTAAACAAATGCATTTCAATTAATTAAATATCAGAATCAATTCATATATTATTCAATGAATTGAAGAAAATGATGATTTAGTTTGAAATATGAGTTTGAAAAGAAAATGATTGAATGTATTTTTGGTGAGGCATTAGTCAGATAGCAATATAGTATTAAAATGGGGTTTACTATAAATAGATGTTTAGAGAGAATGCCAGAGATAAATATAGTCTTCACCACTTGTCCCCACACAAACTGCACTTATTTTACAACACTATTTCACTCTTCAATATTATTCATGCATTCACAGACAGCTCAACCAATTTACCGATACTTTATCTCATATTTTATATACCATTCTCACAATCAATTTAACTAGCAATTTATTTTTAATCAATTATCACACAAATACAATTTCGAT
This sequence comes from Camisia spinifer, assembly GCA_034694065.1. Classification (NCBI taxonomy): domain Eukaryota; kingdom Metazoa; phylum Arthropoda; class Arachnida; order Sarcoptiformes; family Camisiidae; genus Camisia; species Camisia spinifer. Next base: position 3,670 of record JAQFXV010000416.1, read on the forward strand.
TCCAAACTGTTCTCAATAACGATCTGAGAAAATGTTAGGCAAACAACTAATCTTTTCATGCAAAGGATGCCACAGTTTTCATGAGTTAGGGCGCGGCTCATGTCTTATATAATAGAGCTCTACGCCGATTACTACGAAACATATACTAATACTAACTTTACTATTACTAATCTTTTCTCAACTTCAATTACTATCAGTTCACTTTTCAACTATTCGCAACTCTTTTTTCGCAGAAACATTATTACAGTTTTGTATTAGCCAGCATTAAATCATTTATTTATTCATTTAATTTCAGATTATGCCCCTATTTGTTATTCAAATATTTTGTCAGAACAAATATTCAATCAAATTATTTGTCCCATTGTTTGTCCCATTGCTACCATTCATAACAGACTTCATTATCAAGTTTCAAACTTATTAAAACTTTCGTTTTATTCAATTAGGTCAAAATGTTTTAACAATTTATCAAACACTTTATGACTTGACCCAACTTGACCTCACTTCAATTGACCAAAACTTCAATTAAAGTTAACAGAATAAATGCAATACAATTCAAACTTAATTTTATAGGTGAGCTATATTTCAAATTATTAATTAATAATTATTTATATAACTTATTCTATTTCAAGTACTTCTATAAACAGAATTTGTTGAGCACACACTCGAAGATGTCTAATAATTGTGTTTTACACTAAATATTTGGTTTTATTGTTTCAGATTTCAGATCAAAAACAACTTTTAAGAGCAGAAAAGTTTACTTTCATTCTGTGCATCAGTTTTAATGAATTAATTCTGATTTATATAACTTAATAATAATGAGTTATTCTTTACATTTTGACAATTAGAGGGATTTAAATGATTTAATTGACTTCAAAAACTAATTGATTGAATGGGAATCAAATAAAATGGATTTTCAAAATTAAATCATTTTTCAATAAAAATTTTTGAAAAATTTGTTTCAACCATAAAATGATTTGAATTAAGATTAAATGAGAATTCAATTCATAAAACTGATGAAAAGTGTGAAAAATCAAGTGTTTCAGGTATTTAAAAGTTGAAAACTTCTGGAAAACCCTTAATTCGAGATAGATTTTAGACTAACTCTTCGTTATGAGAAAATATTCAAAATTAGTGATACAGTAATATCTTTACTAAATTCATATGTAATTTAAAGATCGATTTTGACTAGAAATACATAAATAGTATTTAAAAGAGAATTTTAAAGAATTTTTGCAAATTAAGATCAATTTTTGTCACAAAACAAATAATGTATATCACAGTTAATTTTAATAATAAAATGATATCTTTGTTCCTAATAATTAGTTAATTATAAATATGTTCTATAATATTATGTAAACTTATATATATTTAAATCAATATTATTATACATTTTTCTTTACGGACACAATTGTAGTAAAAGTAAATCAAATTCAGTTCACAATCTTTTCTTCCGAAGAACAAAAAAATTAATATCAACAAAAAATTAAAGTTTTTTTTCAGTATTAAATAACAATAAAAAGAAAACCAATCAAAAAAAGGCACATTAGGTTCTAGTATTGTGTCGACCTTTGAATTATTGATTTTGCGTCATCTTAAGTATTATCGAAATAAGTCTTATTTCCTTCCGAGTGAAATAGGAATAGCATTCGATTTTGGGCTATTGTTATTCGAACTTTTACTATTCAAATGTATATTTTCATAGGCCTGTCCGTCGACATCCATTTGAAAAGAAGACGAATTCATTATATTATTGTTATTTGAATTATTAATACGAGGAGGTATTGGAGGCCGAACTTTATTATTTTGTTCGCCATTACTTCTGGCGACTATTTGTGGCGGTATTTCTTGGACTTTTGGTGAAGATGTCGACGGAGTGTTTGCAATAGTTTGAGTCATAGGCAAACTGGCGACTATTGTGTTGTTGATGACTGATGTGGAACGAGTTGTTATGGTCTGATATTTATTGGTCGCATCACAACCTCCGGCGGCTTCACTCGTGTACTTAATATTAGTGTATTCTCTGCCCGCCTGCAAACTCTTCTACAAAATCAAATTAAAAGTTATTATTTCAATTCAAATGAATGCTCAATTTGTACAAAACCTGTTCGGCAAGAATTCTTTGTTGTAATGTTTCGATATAGTGTTGAACCGCCAGATATACAAACTTGTATTGAGCTTCGGTCTGAACCATACCTGAACGCTGAGAGCGAACATTTTGAATTGATCTCTGAATATCAATTTCACAGTCAAGTCCGTGACGTTTTATTTGATCAATTATTTCATCGATTACTATGAATGTACCCGTTCTGCCGATTCCAGCACTAAATTGATTATAAATGGGTTTCAGTCATTATAATACAAATTTGTTATTGAGTAGAGTTTGTATCATAAAATATTGATCAAATGTTAACCTGCAGTGAACAATGACAGGTCCCGCGTCTTCAATAGATTCTTGTTTTCTATTGACATCATGAAGAAAGTTAAGAACACATCCGGGATCTGAAGGTACGCCGTGATCAGGCCAAGCAGTGAAGTGATAGTGATATATAGTACGAGATTTTGGGTTCCCCTCTTTTGTAACAGAAAACTCTCTTAAAGTGTAATCAATAGTTGGCTTTTCGCTAATAGTTTTAATGACAATTTTTCCGACTTCTTTAGTCTGTCCCCTATCAGGCCAATAACGAACGCACTTATTCTTTCCCCTTTCTATTTCTTTAGTGGTCATAACAATGACCGCACAATTTTCCTGCCAAACCATCCACCAAAAGTCATTTGTTGTGTTTATAAGAGGGCCTTGAGTTGCAATATATGTTTTTTTAGTACTATCAGGACTATTGTTTTCGTCATCAATCTATTCAATTTTAATTATATTATCGGTTATTCAATTATTTCAACTCTATTCAGATCTATCAATACGTACTGTAATTATATTGGCGTTTATATAATCGGCTCCAACAGTATTATCCACTTCTCGCAGAAGAACACGTGTGTAATCAACTAATTAATAATATTAATAATAATTAGAAAATTATTCATTCATTTAATTTTGATTAAGAATTAATGGATGTCATACATGGAAGAATATTTTTGTATCTATTCTTCGCCCTGTTTTCAGGTTTTTGCCCCTCTTTTCGAGAATATAAATGTTTACATTCCTGTTGTTGCAAATACTTTATATTCAATATAAAAATAGAAAGAAAAGAATTTCAAATGTTTTGAATAAATTTTTCTTTAAAAATTAAAATAGTTTCTGAGCCAAACCTCAAATTCTTCCCAAAAACCTGCTTTACCACTATTTTGAACATTTTCTTTAGACAATACTTTTACTCTATTTTCTATAGTTGAAGCAGTAATTCGAGTGGCATTGAACGGATTTTTTAAATGGACAACAGTTCCAGTGGTTTCAACCATTGGATTCTTTTTATAGTGTTCAACCAATTCACTTAAACTTTCAAACTTATCACCTCCGCCGACATCAAACTTAGTGTCTTGACATCGAATCATAACATGTGTTACTTTATCATCAGTTCTAACAGTTAGCACATAATCTCCAGGTTTACTCTGACTCTCTCTAACTAGAAAACTACCATTTTTTCCTTTTTCAAGCACTAGTTTTTCTGCTTCTTTACCAGAAAGAGGTCCGTGAAACCAACGCTCTGATGTTGGATCAGATGAATTGAGTGGAAATTTCAATTCAATCACTTCTCCATTCTTCTCTTTGAGTTGTCCCTGATTTTCCATATAGTATTGAACCAATTCAGCTAAAGTGGCAAACTTTTCACCTCCATATAAGTCATAATAGTCTCCAGTATTTTGAATTTTTATATGAGTCACCTGACCGTTACGTCTAACCGATAGTGTAAAGTCTCCCGGATTTGATTTACTCGGACGGGCCAGAAAACTACCATCAAATCCACGTTCTATTAACATCTTCTCTGCGTCCACACCAGAAATATTTGGGTGAAACCAACGGCCATGACTGCAATGTTTAAATCAAATCTCAATAATAACTTTTCTTATATTCTATAACTTTAAAAACTTGACTTAAAACAAATTTGAATCAATTTTCAATTATAAATTATAACTGTTTTATTTGTTTATATGAGTGAAAGTTATTTGATATCGAAATGATTCGAATTTATGAACTCATAGACTGATGGTTAGAGTCATACATAACTAATAAAAGTGATGCCAAATTCGTAGAACAGCGACAATGAGAGGTCAGGCCTTGAAAGTACTCCTACAGTAATACTAAACACAACTTTTAAATAACTACTAAATAAAGCACGAATTGAATGCATAACTAAATAAAATTAACTTCAAGTATGAAAGTTTAGCTCAAAAACAGGCAATACCTGTATTTTGAAGAGTAAAACATTAAATTATTTATCAATCATTCCTAAAACTGTTGAAAGACTAAAAAACAAAATTTTTTGGTTAAAAAAATGTTACATCGCTTTGAATTAAAGGAGAAATCTATTCAATCATTAGGTCTTAAACTGAACTTAATTTTAGTTGAGTTTAAGAAAGTTTGAAAAACAAATTTATTTATTAGAGATCATTGACTTTAGGTTTAAATTAATTTAAAAAATGATTGAATTGACCTAATTTTCAATTAAAAATGTATTATCACAACTGTCTTCTCATTATTTACAACAAAACTAACTCTAAAGTTACAGAAAAGTAATTTTTTTATAATAAAAGTTTGATTTGAAACTAAAGTAATTTTAATTTTGTTTAATAATAATTATTAGTTATTCTCTACCTTTGAGAGAGCGTTAAGTTTAATACAAACAAAGATATGAAATAAATGCTAACTATTATTACGAAACAATTAAGTTTATAATAAACAAAAAGACAGACACTGATTGTTATGGAAATTAAAAAACATTGAAATTTGAAGGATATCCTGAATGCATAGTTTTATTATAAGTTAAATAAAAGGTTCTCTACTCTAATAATTAACGAATTGAACTGTACTGTAAAACAAGCATTCAATACAATACTTATCGACTCATTTTAGTGAACTTTACAATCAATGTTGATATACATTACCAGTATTTCAATGAAATGCAAATTATACCAAACGATAAATAATTGAATTAAATTAATAATTAAGATAAATTAATGCATACCTTCGCGTCCCCATCATATCAAACAATTATTAATAATCTTATTCAGTATAAAAATATTAATACTATTATTAAATATTTAATATCAATTGATTTACTAATAACTGCTAATTATATGATAAAAGCATAAAAATTGCAATAAATATCAATAGTTAAAAGTCAATAATAACTAATTGATTGAATGGAAATCATGCGAAGATTCAAATGTCTCTCAATATATCAATAATTGAACTGACATTCACTGCATTTCATAATAAACATAATTAATTGAACATTATTTATAATTAATACAAATGATCGCACTTTAAAACAAGTGAAACACAATATTGATAGTTAAGTCAAATATAATTTCAATTCATTACTATTAAAGTAATAATAATAATAAGTTATTCACACATTATGTTTGTTTAAATAAAAGCATAATTTAATAGCTTTTAGAATCAATGAAATCAGTTATGGTAACGAAAGCAGCGACTTATGTCTCAAATTCAATGGCATAACAATATAGTAATGTTTTATTAAAAGGCCGCAAATGTCGCAAAACTTTGAGTTTTAACCATTTCTCTATATTTAAAGCTAATTAGATTTCATACACTAATTACGTAATGCTAAATGGGTTGGGTTTGTGTGTCAGGTGTTAGCGTAACTGCAGTTATTCTATATATAAAGTGCATAACATAGGGTGAGGGTAACGAGAGTGCACTTTTAGTGTAACGTAACTTATGTATAAACACCTTATTTTATTCTTTCAAAGCTGTATCAATAGAATCGGAGTGAGAAATGAAATTAATGTAAATTGTTTTCATACATCAGATGTCATTACAAACAGAAAGATAGAAAATGTGTTGAACGTGTATCAATATTATCGTTTCATAGACTAAAGTTCCCTAAATTTTACCCCTAATAATGGCCTCTCTATTGCTCTATCAATAGCTTGTATGCATGCTTTTATTAGGGCTATAATTCGGGGAAATTTAGTCTATATAAAACGATGGCATTTATACACAGCTATAATACTGTAAATACGAATGCCAGGTTCAACGCAAAAACCGGACAAATTTTTTAAAAGGTGCCAAATACAAGAATAATATCAAAAAATTTCACAGACAAATTCATTAGTTAATGCTAAAAATTATAAATATAATTCAATATTCACTGTTATTTTTTTACAAATTAATATTTTGACTTTCAATACATTTTCATTTTTAGAAACATTCATCAAATTCAATACATTTCATATTGAAGTTCACTTTCGTACATATTATTTCAGCTTTGATACTATGTTCTAAGTCTTATACAATATCTATCAACAAAGACCTTTTCTTTATAGGACTATTAGAGTTAAATGTTTTGGGTTTTTACTCATTTTCACGAATAATTTTAATGATTGATTAGATTATTTCATTAAATTATTGACTTTTAATTTTTAAAAATATACTGAAATCGAGTAAAACACTAGAAATATTAATTGTAACTAAACTTAGAATGTTTTAAATGAAAACTTTTTATAGACTGGTTTAAAATTTTGATCTGAAATCAATTGAAAGATTAACTTAAGCTTAAAGATAAGTAGAGTATACGAAAAGGTGCAGCTGTTTAATGGTTTGTTTGAAAAGATTTGACTTTTCAGTTTTACATCTTTAGATTCTTTACTTATTAGATTTTTGCCAAAAAAAATTGACTGAAAAAGGGAATAACAGAGAAATATTGAACTCCCAGACTGAAGGACATTCTCCTGTCTAATCCATGAGATCTGGCAGTCGTAACCGTAAGATAAGTGTTAGAAATGCCCCCATTTGTGTCCCAATTGAAAAAGCAATAGAAAAGGCAGTCTTTTTGGCCTTCATTTCAGTTTTACAGTTACAACAGTAGAACTTCTACTCGAATTTGACCCCCATTTATGTGCCCCAAAGTGTATGACACGCAACAAGTTGTCCACCATTTTATATGTTGTGAATACTAGAGTTTTGTATGAAGTTATATGTATTGTAAAGAATAAGTGTAGAGTATTCTAAAGGATATAAACTATAGGAAGGGAATAAAAATAGGAATGCGTTTGAAAGCTATACCTGTTTATTATGAACATAGCATTGAATATAGTCGACAGCTTTTGAACCTGAACCAAACCTTGTCCACGTTTTCGCGTCTAATTGTTCCTCTTCTTCTCTTAATTGTTGTGTTTTTTTGTCCATTTAATTGTTGTAGACTTGAAATCAATACAGTTATTCTTGTTTAGCATCACTTAATAGCTTGTGATCCGTCTCTTCGTTCGTATGGTTTGTCGTCTGAAGCCTTGTCTGTACTGAAAAATTGCATTTAAAATACACGTAAGACTAATGTAATCATAACTTACTATCAATTCTATCAAATACTACATTAGTTATTATCAATATTTCAATGATTAGTTACTTTTCACATATTGAATAAGAGTATCTTTAAGTAAATGGATATCAAATATATTTTTATAATTTTACATAAATATCAAAAACTGAATGAAAATAATAATAAAGCGCAACAAGTAATGAACGAGTAGTAAAACATTAGTAAATATTTGTTTTTTATCTTTAAATACCATTTCATTTATTAATTATTTTGATTAAAATCATAAAAAACATTAAAAAGCATTTAAACAATTGATAAAAATTATCAAATTTGTAGTGAAAGCAAAAACAAACAAAATCTTAAAACTAATAATAATGAGTACTAATAACGCGAATTCGGTTTCGCCGAATCCGGTGCTTATCGGAGGTTCAGTTGTGACCAATAATGGTAATCAACAACACGTTCGCGAACCGGATAGCGATGCGATTAAGATGTTTGTGGGACAGATTCCTCGCGATTGGAATGAATCAGATTGTCGACGACTTTTCGAAGAGTTCGGAGAAATTCATTCAATAAATGTATTGAGAGATAAGCAGTCGGGTCAGAGCAGAGGGTGTTGTTTTGTGACTTATTATACTCGTAGATCAGCTCTGGGAGCACAGGATGCGTTGCATAATATAAAGACATTGGCATCAATGCATCATCCAATCCAAATGAAACCCGCCGACTCCGAAAATCGAAATGAACGCAAGCTCTTCGTTGGAATGCTCTCTAAAAAATATAACGAATCTGATGTTAGACTTATGTTTGCCGCCTATGGAAATATTGAAGAATGCACTGTCTTAAGGGATACTAACGGTCAAAGTAAAGGTAATTCAAATAATACTAATATGTCTTAATGTGAGGCACCTGTTGGTCATCGCTTTACACCTGTTGAATAACTTGTTTTTAATACATTTTTCTGTTAAATATTATAAATAATGATAAAATATAATTCGATAATTGAATAGGTTGTGCATTTGTAACCTTCTCGACCAGACAGTGTGCCATTAATGCAATTAAAGCTATGAATCACTCCCAAACAATGGAAGGCTGTTCTTCACCATTAGTCGTCAAGTTTGCTGATACTCAACGTGATAAAGACGCGCGAAGACAACAGCAACTAATAATGCAACAGTTATGTCATACAACACAACCAAACCCAACAGCAGCCACTCTGGCCGCAGCTGCAGCCGCGGCCAACCCTTACCTGGCATTGGCTGCTGCGGCTGCTCAACAACAACAAGCTCAACAACAGGCAGCACAACAACAACAGAACGCATTGGCAGCGGCGGCAACACTTGCTCTTCAGCAACAATTGGCCGCAACGATGAACGCATCACCCGAACTATCTCTGGCCGCAGCCGCCGCCACATTAGCCGCCTCTAATCCTATGATGTTGGCCGCCCTCTGCGGGACCGCTAGTAATAATTCTAATAATCCTACGGGAAACTCAACGCCTCAGCAACAGCAGCATATGAACGGTTCAAATGATTTGTATAACACTTCACAATCACAACAACATCAGGCATTCTCAGGCTTTGGTATCGGAAATACAAATCAGGCAACAATAGCTCAGTTGGCAGTACAGGCGGCACAACAACAACAACAGAACAATCTAAATCTCTCTCATAATTCATCGAACGCAAGCGGTAAACAGGCTGAAGGTCCCGATGGCGCAAATCTATTCATTTATCATTTACCGGCTGAGTTCGGTGACACTGATTTAGCCTCAACTTTTTCGCCATTCGGTAATGTCTTATCGAGCAAAGTATTCATTGATAAACAGACAAATCTATCGAAATGTTTTGGATTTGTTTCATATGATAATCCAATTTCAGCACAAGCGGCCATTCAGGCGATGAATGGCTTTCAAATCGGAACAAAACGACTCAAAGTTCAACTAAAACGAAGTAAAGATAAGCCATATTAGGAATAAGTGATTATAATTGCATTCAATATATATAACTTACGCATCATTTTATCACATTTTATCAATTGGTCGTCATTTGATTTAAAGTTATTTATGACAGACCTTATTGTTTGTTATCTGACTTTAAGATTTGGTCAAAAGTTTATTTCGTTGCTTTCACTTCACTCAGAGTTTATTTCATTTTCTAAAGAGTTTTTTAAATATCTTATTATTCTCATTATCGTTGATCGCGGACCAAAACTTGCACGAAAAGTATGAAAATATTGATTGATTATTGAAATATAATTGAAAAATAACTGAATAGAACTGAACTGTCCTCACAATCGCCTTTTGATGAGCAAAAAATGCTTAACTCAACAAAACGACAATAGCCTTACATTACTTCCTTATCCGTACCGGATATGTGTGTAACCAATATTGTCCAGTGATGTGATTCTATTAATCCTTTTTAATTATTTTGAATTAACTCAAAACTGCTCACTTTTAGACAAACAAACATTATTCTAGTCTTTATACCCTTCGGTCAGATATTTGAAGAGAGACAGAAAGAGATTGATAGAGAAACAGATGAGGATTTTCTATAAAAGAGCTTTCATTAGATCGCATATTAATGATAACGATTCGGCGAAACTAAACAAAATGATAGGTAGCTTATTATGTTGTTTTATAATTCATTTTGAGTGCACTTCAGTTGCATTTCTTATTGACTAAATTTTTATGAAAGTTGATAACAAGATGTTTATCAATTTTTTTATTGTTTTAATTAATGGGAACATGTTTTATGTTCTTCGACATTGTATTGTTAATTATGATTAATTGAGAAAATGTCACAACATATCACTTATCATACCTCATACATCATTGTCGACCCATTTATGAATAGACGCTCAATAGACTTACCCTTATTATGAACGGTATTTTCTAAATCATCAAATCTTTTCAAAAGAGGTTCACATTCATTACCGATTCGTATATTTTATCAAATAATCAACAATTTTATGTTTATCGTACACTTTATTCAATTTATTGCTATTTTTGGTATTTAACAGAAAGAATCAGATCTTAATTAAGTTATTACTCTTTAATTATAAAGTTTGATAAATTAGTTGCAATTATTTATTATTGAAGATATCGTTATTTTTTGTTATTAAATCACTCATTTAGTGACCAATTAAGTTATCATCAATTTTGATGAGAAAAATTTTAAGGAAATTCAAATCAATCCTTTGAATAGTTTTTTAAGAACCAGAATAAGTCGACTCAATGTGTTGAGGAATGATTTTTTGATTAATTGTGAGCGAAAATCATTTAAAAAGTTTGGTAGAAAATGACATGCATTCAGAAAAGTATTGTTTTTGTGCCAAACAGTTAAAGCCTTTATCAAATTTACACATTTTGTGTTTAATAAGTAAATATTTCGCCCCATTTTTTATTATAATTTTTAAAAAACTATTATATTTCAGTTTAAATGAGAAATTGATTAAGAAAACAGAGAAACAAGAGTTTAAAATATTAAAAATTAAATTATTCTTAAATGTTGAAAATAGTGAAAGAAAAACTAAATATACATTTACTTTAATTGTTATCTAATATGAGATAAAATGTTTGATGTATTTTATGTATTGTAAACCAGGTGTTGAAATATTATGAATTATTCTCCTATTCTCATACTTTTTATATACCTATTCGATTGGATATGTTATAAAAGCTTTTTTATTGTAATGGTTTGTGGTGTGAAACAAATATTTAAATAGTGTTAAATGGGATTTGCCATCAATTTGTATTCGGTTATATCTTATATTCTAAATATTGTCCGTCAAAAGTGTTTTTATTACTGTTAATTATATTGATTATTGATGTTATTTGTTGTTTATGTGTCCGAACATCACAACAAAGTAATATAATAATGAAAATGATGAATAAATGAGCTATTTTTGACATAAGCTTAATCTCATAGATTCACATCAGTAATGATGCTTTCAATTTCATCAACACATTTATATTGATATCTTTTGGGAAATTTTCAGAATAAACATCAATTCGTTAATTATCATTCATTTGAACTTATTTTACATCAATTATAAACTTATCATTTCTTATTCATTAGGTTCGGAATAATATTAAAATAGCAATTTTGACAAACTTTCAGGTTCTTATAACGAGTTTGTTCTAAACGATAACTTACTTTTGTTTTGAACGATAACTTACTTTAGTTTTAGAACAGTTTCAGAATTAATCAAAAGGAAAAGTTAAAAACATGACTCCTTTCTGTTTATAGTTTTTAAGTTCATTTACTCTTTGAATGAGAAACAGAATAAGTTATTTCGACTCAAATTAGTCTGAAAAATGGATGTCATTTAAAATTTAGTCGAAAATTATTATAAACATCAAACAATAGACTATATTTAGACCTTTCAATTATTTAGTGATTAAAATGATAGCAAAATAGAAAAACATTCTATAACTTTGGAATAAGAGTTGAAAGTTTAAGAAAATCTAACTGATTATCAGTTGATCTTTAGAAAAGTCTAATGTAATACTCACTCAAATACTCCATTGGAAAGTTTCTAATTTAGAAACCATTAAACAATTGCTTCATTATTAAAAATTAAAGGATTAAACTATAAAATCTTACTATAAGTATTAGCCTTATATTGAATTTAATTAATGAATTGGACTTTAACTCACATTTATTAAGTACTTGTCAATGACATAAATCATTTTTTCTGAGAATTCCTATAATTTAAATAACTTTTCAAATGACAAATGATATAAATTACAGGAACTTAAAAAGATTTTCAAACCTAAACAATAGAATTTATAAATCACTAAAAATAGAACTTATCTTCTCTTTAATCATTAATTAGAAGATTAATCTGATTATTTAAAGCTTATAAAAAGTGAAGTCTATTAAATGTTTGTTTCTTAAGCTTATAATTAATAAAAACTGCGCTCAAATGCTTTAAAATATGTCATAAGCTTTTACTTCATAGCGATTCAGGTCAATATTCAAAGAAATAAAGTTCAAATCAATGATGAAAAATATTGAAGAAATTAAATTCTTAAACTTTTATTAATTAAAAAAAGAGATTTTTATCGCATAATTGATTAGTCTTTAATTCAAATGATATTCAAAGTCAAGTATAAATATTTAAAAGTTTTGACGTATAGATAATTAACGCAAAGCCTTAATAGTAATAGTAATTGACTTATAATCTAAATATAATTGATGTGTTGATAACTTAATGTGCTTTTCCATAACTCTATTCAATGAGTTTCCCATCAAATTCATCCAACCAGTGAACTATTGGCACCACAACAACAATAATAATAAAAAATGCGCCCTTTTTTAGGCAATTTTGGATTTTTTATGAGTTGGTAAATAATATGAATTAATTATAAATTTCATTATAAATCACATTAAAAAGAATATATAATTGAAATCATTATCTAATGATTGTTCACATAATTCATCGTTGAGTTGAACTTCAGTAAAAATAACACAATTTCTGACCTTTCAGTTAATTTAATTAATTATAACTATTATTTTTGTGGAAAAAAGCATCGATTTTTTGGGATATATTTTTTTGATCAATACTGGTCTACAAAATAGAACACTTTCGCTGTCGTTTAGGTTCCGGAGGTTCGAGTGCTGCTAATATTGCTTCATCGAAAACATTCTTCAGCCCTCTCTTTAATTATTTTAAAATAACATTAGTTTGCATTCAGTTAATAATCAAAATATATATTGAAATAAAGGAAAAAGAGTCTTCACTCACTTGTGTTAATGCTGAACATTCAACATATTTAACAGCTTTCAACTCTTTGGCCAACTTTTCTCCGGCCTCTGAAGTAATTGGTTTTTGTTTATTTTTGGCCAACTTTTCAACAGTGGCCGCATCGTCTCTAAGATCTATTTGTGTACCAACTAATAGAAATGGTGTCTTTTGACAGTGATGTGTGATCTCTGGGACCCACTATTCAAGTGAATTAAATAAAATAATTATTAATAAATAAGACAATTAATTAAATGATAGTGAAAGTGAACCTTTTCTTTAACATTTTCAAAAGAAGAGGGAGAAACCACTGAAAAGCAAACAAGAAATACATCTGTTTGTGGATAACTTAATGGCCTCAAACGGTCGTAATCTTCTTGTCCGGCGGTATCGAATAGTCCTAAAGTGTATGGTTCGCCGCCTATCATAACAGTTACCGCATAGTTATCGAAAACCTATCATTTCATTCATTCAATTAATATTTATAAATAGTTTGAATTAAATATAAATAAAAAAAGGGTACAAACAGTGGGCACATATTCTGAGGGAAATTTGTTTGTTGTGTAAGATATTAAAAGACATGTCTTTCCAACGGCTCCGTCGCCGACAACAACACATTTTATTGTTTGCATTTCTTTTCACTATTAATTATTTTATATCAAAACTTAGTTTCAATCCACTAATGATTTATATAATAAATTAATTATTATTTCAATGTCAATAAGAGTTGATTCTAATCTTCAATCGTTTATTATTCCAAAAATGATTGACTGAAACAACTGTAAAAACAATTTTATATATTTTTAAATCAATTATTAATTAATAAAATTATAGAAATTAAAAGTTGTTATTATTTAATAATCATTTTTTGCAAATATTGATATTTATTTCTAAATAATCGCCATTTTTTTCCTTATTATAAATTATTGAAAACAATAGGATTTTAGTTTCATTGAATTGAATCAAAACCTTCGTTGAGTTTTCTTAATAATGAATAGAATTAAAAATAAATTTAATATTATATTTACCTCTAATTAAGTATTTTTTGTTCATAAATAAGAAAATAAAGTAAAGGAAAGATTATCGACAATTACACCGATTTTAAGATTATTATTATTATTATTACAGTATTTGATATATGAGTAGAGAAGGGCGTCGTCTATAGATTCGAGTAATGCCAGTGAAACCCAAACTTTGCCAAAGGTCTCATTCATAAGGAATTGAAGGGGGGGTTAAAACTTATTAAATTTAAACCAAAGTTTATCGGACTTTTTTGTAGCACTTAATTTTTTCTTTGTAATTTTTCTGCGAAAAAATTAAAATGTTCTTTTTGGGTGAAATTTCGGATTAATATAAGTTAATAGTTTTTTCTGAAGTTAATCAAAATTAGAGGAAATCAGAAAAATAGCGAATATTTGACTTTCAGTGATATAAATATGCAATTTTCTGTTATTAAAAAATGCAATCATTAAACTTAAAATAGAAAGAGTGGTTCAAATCAGTAAATTGTTTTCTCTAAATAAGGGGCAAGAGTGGAGTCAACCCCGACCTCACTATTGAGTGAAACTAGTATTCGGCGGAAGTTATAGTTTATTGCATTCAAGAAATATTTCATATTTTAGTACATATAATACGCACTATTAATGCCGATCCCTTTCAATATTTGTTTTAATTCATTAATAAGTTATTATCGATATTTGAATTCATAGGAAAAGTTTTAGTTCTTAAATAATTTCAATGAAATTTTCATATTTATTCTATCATTAAAATTGTTGACAACTTCTTTCATAAAATTCCAAAAAATAATAATAATAAGTTTAATAAACTTTTATTTATTGAACAAATAAATTGTATTTAAAGTTCGCATTCATCAGAAGACAGATCGAACGCTTCATTTAAAACAAATTCTTTATTAACTTTAGTTTTATTGACTCTCGATTTTCGCCTATTTCTAGATCTTTTACGAGAAGTTTTCTTCTCCTTATTTTCATCAGTTTTCTCATCATTTGAATCAGAATTTTTCCTTTTAAGTGCACTCTTTTTAACCATTTTCTTGCCATCATTTTCTGGTACTAATGGTTTTGTTAATTCATTATTTTCTAGTATAGAATCATTCACTAAAACTTTTTCTGAACTTTCTTTTGAAAACTTAATTTTTTTCCATTGGTTATAGAATTTGTTGAGTGGAGTGCCGTTTGCTTTGAGCTCTCTTTCCCACGAGTCCTACATTTGTTAAATTATAGTTAAAACAACTCTTAAAAAGATATAATATTAAAATACATACAATAGATAGTGAGTCAGTTATTGCAAACGAAACACTTCTTCTTTTATCGTTAATTAATTTACAGTTTTCTTCAATTTTTTCCAATAATTGTTTCAATAGTTGATTGTGTTGAACGATATGAGAACTCTTCAAAAATTTTCTTATCTTTAAAAAAATAAGTACTATTTTAAAACTAATTGAAAAGTTATGAATAAATTGATGAAACCTTAATAAGTGAGACGTGAACTAATTCAGGAAAACCGATTCGATGCGATTGAGTCGACAAATAATATAGAGTTAAATCATAGACTTTATTTATAGTCGTATTTCTGAATTCAAAATCAGAAATATTAAGTTTCGGAACTTTTATCATTACTTCAAAATTCATTTGTTTTTTTGAATCGTTTGTTTTCGGTTTATTATTATTATCCAAATGATCAAAAACCTTAAATAATTAAGCAATAGATAAAAATTGATAACTTGAGAACTGATTCAATTTGAATACCTCTGTAATTAATGGTAGAATTGGTATAAAAGTATTGGTTTCATCAGAAAGTTTTATCAAAGCTTTGATCAAATGAAATCTTAACGGAAAAAATTTAGCCGAAGGTACGAGTCTGTGAACGATAGAATTTCAAAATAGTTAGCAATTAATAAATAATAGAATGTTGTAATTATTACCGAATGGTTCCAATTATAACGTTCACTAACGGACATATCAATGGCTTCAGTTCATCACTGGTATTGTGAGAACTTAATAATTGAGTCCATAATAGGATTGAATGCAAGTATTGCCAGTTGTAAACAGTTTTATAAGATTCCTAAACAATAACAGTTAAATACTATTTTCTCTTTTTTCAAGTATCAGTTTAGAAGTTTTAATAATCAATTAAGAAATATAATATATTATATACTTATTTACCTTCTTTTTAACAGTTAAAGCAGTTCTCAAATTGATTGCGAGCTGTTTAAGGAAAACAAAGGTGTGTTGATATGCGACGCTTTGGTCTAATGAATACAATTCAACCAATGATTGTTTCATAAAATTAATTAAAGGCCAACTCAAGTCTGTCGTAAATTTACAATTTTTCACGTATGAAATGTATAATTTCTACCAAATATTCAGAATTTATATTTGATTAATAATAAGGAAACAAATATAAGAACATTAATATTGAAAATTATTAACAAGAATACCTTTAATATAAAGCTAAGCATAGTTTGTTCCTGAGTTCTCATTAGTCTCAAAATGCAAAGAAAAGAAAGGACACGATTTTTTTCATCGCTTTCACTCCATAATACAATTGCCTGTTTTAGGACTCGTTTTGTTAAATGAGGAAAAGTTATAAAGAATGGAATTAAATGAAGAATATGTCTGAGAAGCGTTGCCTTAACTGAAGAATCGGAGACAACAGAAAGCATTTTTATGACGTCAGTTAAATAGCATTTCATGATTGCGATCACTTTTTTCCAGTTGCGAGACTTCGTCGGATCAATCATTTTGGTCTCATTTGAAGATTGATTGACAACTGTTTGCTGTAATCTTAAGTACTTATTAATTGCTGGCAATAAGTCTATAAGACATACGTTCACAATAGCGTTGAATATTTCAGTGCTTATCAATTGAGTCACTGATTCAGCACTCGTTTGATTGACTGCTTTTCTAAACCATTTAACAACTAATTTAATTGTTTCAAAATCAGATTTTTCATTCAATTTTTCACTCCATTCGTCAATCAGTTTAAGTGTTAACTTATCTCCAGTTTCTGTTTCATCTGTCAGTTCATCGAAATCATTGTCTTCTTCCAAGTCTTCCAACTCTTCATCACTTTCTTTATCATTGAAATCAAGTAATTCTCTATCATTTTGTTGCAAAAATTCGTAAAATTCCGGATCTTTTTCTTTCAAACTTTGCAGTGATTTCTTGTGATCGACAATAAAATCGTTATCATTTTCACTGCCATCGAGTGATTGTTTTTCATCAAAACTCTTCTCATTAACAGACGAATCACTCATCGATTCTTCGAATTCTTTTTCTTCATTTCGGTTTAAATTGAATTTCACTTTCTTTTTGGAAACTTTTTTAGAACTGGATTTAAGTTTATGTTTATTTGATTTCTTCGAAACTTTAATTTTAGACATTTTTAACTTCATTTCAAAACAATTGATAAATAAAAAAGCAATAAAATTAAAGTTTATTAAATGCTTAACTGATAGACACGTGTTTTCAAATTATTATTCCATTTAAAAAGATATCCAAAAAATAAATGATGTCATGAAAAGTCCTTTTAATGTATTCACAAAATTGTTATAAATATTAAGTTTAATTGTTTTGATATTTAGTGACAATTATTTCAATTAATAAGTTAGACATTAATTTTTGAAAATCAAATTTTCAATAAATAAAATCAAATTTATCAATATTTTATCAAATATACTAAAGTTTTAAATAATTTAATAAATATTTCTCTCAAATGAAACCTAAAGTCACGCACTTTTTGTGATAAACAAATCAAAAACAGAGTTTTGTTTTGTTTTGATTTTTGTCTTCAAAAGTTTAGTTAATTTTGATTTTAAAAGATAAATATCGAATAAAATTGAATAAAATGGTATTTTTGACATCAATTTGTCGAAAATATATGCCGTATTGGTTAAGAAGATCTGAAAGAAGATCCGTTTATTTCAGAAGAGTTGCAGTCTTTCGGATGACTGGAGTTAGACTTTTATTCATTATTAGTTAGCCTTATATTTAATATTTATATAAATTG
The DNA here is from genome assembly GCA_034694065.1 of Camisia spinifer. NCBI lineage: Eukaryota > Metazoa > Arthropoda > Arachnida > Sarcoptiformes > Camisiidae > Camisia > Camisia spinifer. The sequence goes on from JAQFXV010000416.1 coordinate 21,903, forward strand.
AATGCAATAATAACTAAATGTTATATTTATTAAAAAGCATTTTTACGGTCGAAACCGGAACTGTTGGAAGACAGCAATCAACAAATGGACAAAATCTATGGAATATGCGGTCAAATACAGACGCGATAGAACTCAAAAGATTCAAGACTTATATTCACAAAGAATTTTAGGAGCAGTTGAAGAACACGGTTTCAAATATGAATACTTTATGAGTTCTCTCCTTAAAGTATTTTAAACTTTTTATTTAAAAACACTTTCGATACTATTAAACATTAATATTGTTCTAAATATAGTGTGGTTTAGAACTAAACCGCAATTCATTGGCTATTTTGGCTGCTTATGAACCGCGAACTTTTAAGGTATGTTTTAATCATTTTTTTCTATCAAAAACTTCTCTTCAAACAATATTTAATCAAATAATTAACCACTTATTCAGAGTTTAGTCGATTTGTCAAAAGCAAAGTTCAAAGAAGAGGGAGAATCAGAAAAACAACGAAATACTAAAGTTCCCGAAGGAATAGTCACCAGAGGAATGCTTTAATTATTCAATTTGTTCAATAAAATCCATTTCATTGTAGTTATAAAATAATAATGTTTTTATTGAATCATGAAATTTAGGTTTGAAAAGAATAAAAAATAAAATACATGATTAATGATTATGAAAATGATTATTAAAATTGTTTCAATTTAAGTAACTTTTTTCATTTTCTATTTATCTGAATGAAAAGCTCTGAAGACTTCATTTTTGATTCCGGAATCGATTCGTGTTTGAGTTGAATTCTGTATAATTCAGTATTTCTTCAATTTTTATAAAAAAAATAATCATTTGATATATGAAATAACATTTTTTCGAATTAAAAAATAAATTATAGTGAATACTGAAAATCGTTGAAATGAGTCTTTGTGTAATTGTAAAAGTAGTCGTCGAATGAATAGTAAGGAATGGATTTCCACAATATATAAACCAAATAATGACATAACACGATCACAGTATTGTAATGTCATATTTACATAATTAAATTCGTGCGCAAACATGTTAAGTGAACTTTTTGTTAAAAGATTATGCATTTTTGTGATAAAATAGTAATTTGATAATGAATTTTCTAGTTCCATAAATGGCACGATTGTTCGCTTTGCATTTGAGACGATTTTTCACAACAAAATGCTTTCGAAAAACTTTCTGATTGACGCAAAACTGCCATTACTCTAACTTCACTCGGAAGACGCGTTTGATCTTCGGATAAAACAGACTTAAGAGGTCGTACAGACTCGCACATCGACTGGAAAAAAGTTAAGTTTTAGTCTATAAACTGTTTTTGACA
>JAQFXV010000417.1:0-23212 GCA_034694065.1 Camisia spinifer
CTATAGACTCCGCCCCTGGACATGATACAGACCTGAGACCGGTGTCATTAGAACCAGTATGACCTGACGGGCAGAGAACGTTAAAAAATTTCACAAAAAGTGACCTTTTTTGACCGAACTAATGCCTTTCTATGAAAAAAAGTTTTCATATGATATATATCAATATATTGAGGGAACTAAACACTGAAATTTTGCCGAGCACTGAGCACGAGCACTCCGCTCGAGCCCTGAGTTGTAGCCCGAGCACTGAACCCGAGTGCTGAAAACGAGAACTGAGCCCGAGAACTAAGGCCGAGCTCTGAGTCAAAGCACTGAGCCCATGCACTTCAACTCGCCATCAGGTCATCTCCTACCAACTACCTAATCAATGAAACCAATTTTTCCCCGTTCATTAGAACGGGCTTAATTTTAAGTTAGTTAAATAATTATTTCTCAATTAACTCTCGCGTAATTCGAAAGCAAAGGCGAAAATTAGGTACCATTCTATTCTTATGAATAAAAGTAACAGATATTTGAAATTGAATTTGATCAATCACTTGACTCCTTAAACTACGTCCAAAAATAAGTCCTTGATTCAAAATATTCTTATTCTAAATAATTTGAAATTGATTATGGTATTTTAGAATTCAAAATAGACAATAAATACAAGAGAGGAAAGGAATTTCAAATCCTGATATTGTACTTTTTTCGCAATATTGTGTACATCATTTCTGATGGATTGAATGGCATACACTTAAAAAAGTCTTTCTCGAACTCTCAAGGCATGAAAGAATGATTAAAATAGAGTCAATATTGCAAAGAAAGTAGGCTCAAAAAATTCAATATAGCTTTTCGATAAGGAGTTCTTTTGTCAACTAATATAAGTTATATTAAACTTATTGTATTTTGCAATTTTACAAATACTTTATGTTTTGTCTTTAAATCCACCTTAAATTAGAAAACTTGTTCTAATCTTTAGTTATAACGCAAAATAAATTCTTTATTCAACATTAAGTTTAATGATGTCTTCAATTAATGAAGAGATATATTTGTTAAATTAAATAAAAAATGTTCACTATATTAACTTTTTAAACTTTAAGCCAAATCATACATTCAATATAAGTAATTATTATTGATGAAGATAAATATTTCATAAGTATATCAAATATGTTTGAACTTGATAGAAATGATGTTCATAAGCTAGCTTTGAGCTCAATCTAGCTATGAGCTGCGTTGCGCTTAAGCTCAATTTTTAGCTTTTGTGAGCTTATGGCTTGGCTTAGGGGTAGAACTTACTTACTTTTGTCGAACGTACTTATTTTTGTCGAAGTCAATGCGTCTCCGAGGGGAGGGAGTAGGGGTCTAAAAATCTACTTAAATGCATGACGCTAAGCTCAGAAGCGCAGCTCAAGCTCTGAGCTAATGGTACAAGCGCAGTTCAGCTTAAGCAAGTTCTGAGCTGCTTGAGATTCAAGCTCAGATTTTTTAGACAATGCACATCACTATTTGATAGTACTGATTGAGCCCGACTTAAATGAGGACATAATCAATGGACATTGATGAAGGAGTATATCTATAGAATGCATTATAGAGTGTAGTCTAACAGAAAATATCCAGTCATTAGTGTACTTTTAAAGTAATAAATATTTTTATTGAATATTCTTATTTGCATTTATGAATACTGTAGAATTCGTTATTAAAATTGTCATGACATGGCTTTCGATTAAGAAAGTTATATAATGCTATGCTATATAATGTTATAAATTAACTGCTTGATCAAATATTCAGTTCCCCACCTCTTATTTACGGTTACTATTATATTATTTTCACTTTTAATGGTTAGATTATTTAGGATAGGTAATGAGAAATGGTGTGTGGAATGGTTCGAACACTTTCTAAATTGATTATTCAATAAAATAAATCAAATATATTTATTTCTTTCAAATTTAGTAATAGTAATTGTAATTATTATAGTGACAACAGTCAAAAATTGACCCAACAGCTATTTACCGTAACATTTACAATGATAAGCTACTTTATTTGAAGAAAAGAATTTATTTGAAACTTTACAGCAATAAAAATAAAATTATTCAAAATATAAAACTTGTTCATTTAAAGATAATTTATCAAATAAAAAATGGACATACTAAGTGAAAATTTTATTTTTCAATTTACTAACTTTTTCATATTAAAGTCAAATTTTAAATGTTATCATTACAACGCACGCGAAGATAAAATTAGAAGGCTCACTGTTTATAACCTAACATCAACTTTTTATGACGCTTGTGATGAAACATAAATTATTTTATGGAAAAGAGCTTTCAAAAGTGGACAAATTTTAAGCAAAGACTTTTAACCCATCAACAAAATTTTATCTCAAGTAAATATTCTCATTATTTGGACAGAGAATGTTGGGTAATACAAAAAGTCAGATATCTGAAAAAAGTGTGACTTTATAGACTTTTAGCTACTCTTCAATTTTGGAGTCAAATTAAATCTATTTCCGGAATTCAAAACCAAAATTGAAGGGTTAGACACTCTTCAAAGGGCGTAAAGACATTCAGAATTCTTTTTCCTATTCAAGAAACTTCAAAATAAAAATAAATTGCAAATAAATAACTTGATATCGATTTTAAAAGTTACCACTGAAAGCATTTTCTCAAGAATAGTTCAGTTTTGATATAAATTTGTATATTTGAAAAATTCATCGATAGTCGAAATAAATAAAAGAATTTTGAGATGTTTCGACTGCTTGCAAATAAGTGAATGATAACGAAATTGCTTTATTCACTCCGTTTAGAAGTTTTCACGCTTGAGATTAATTTTTAAAAAAAATCTAATTGTCATATATCGTAATGTTGTTATTTTCAAAAATTTCTTAATTTTTTAAACTTATTCCTTCTTTAAGCTAATAAAAAAATTAATAGAATAATTGAAATTATATTTTTTGCCTGAACTAAAACTACAAGAAGTTATAATTATTATATTTCAAGTGACTGCAACTTTTATGCGTTCGAATAATAGTTTTCACTGATTTTCTATTAATAGTGATTTGATGGTAATTTGGCTGAATTTCTATAGAAAGTTTATTTTAAACAGCATTACATAATAAACTTCTATAGGGTCTAATTCAAAAAAGAATCTAATTCTGAGTCTAATTAATTTTTGGATGAATTGTCTGAATCACAAATGAAATATTATAATCTGTTTGCAGAGTAAAGAATGAACAGATGAGTTGAAAAATAATACTTTTGTCGCTCAAATATTTGTAAAATCGTCGATAGTTGGGGCAAAATTGATACAAAAATGAATAAAAAGCTTCAAAACAGTAGGATAGTGATCGAGAGGGAGATATAGCCTTCCTTGAGATTTTGTGTAACAGCTGCTCTAATTAGGTGTGAGTCAAGTAAAGAAAGAAAGATTAAAGTTAACTTCAAAATGATTTAGTTTTCAAACAATTAATGGTGAATTAATCGATTGAGATACGCGTCAAAAAATTAAGAAATTCTTTCAATAATTAGAGACTAATTTAAATAAATTTTTTTATTTTGACGCAAAAAGTAGAAAAGTATGAATTTTTTTCAACCGAAAAAATAATTAGGGCAAGTCCTAACTTTTGTGTTTTAGGCCGCCTTAAAAGGCTTTAAAATATAGCCGAAAAGTCTCTCAAAAAGGCCGAAAAAGGCTTTTAAGTCTGAAAAAATATGATTTATCTTTTACAACAAATTATAAATTCGAAGAACTTTAGAGATAATTTTAAAGAATATTGAGATTACAATATGAGACTTCAATTTGTGATCAATTATCTTCAGTAAAACATAAGTGACATGAATCTCGAGTTTGTCATTATTTATTCAATTAGATGAACTTAAATCTAATTTAGCTTAATTTTAAAGTTTTATAAATTGAAAATTATCAATAAATAGAGGATTAACCAAATTTCATTCGATTAGTGATGCTTTTGGGATGGAAAAAGTCTTTAAGCCTTCAAAAAGTCTCTAAACACCAAAAAAAGTCCGTTTTAGGCTTTTTGAAGTGCTTTTAAATCAACTCATTTTGATGTGATTCGAATTCATATTTAAGTCCGAAGTAAATCAAATGACAAATGAAGAAAAGGCTAAAACCTAAAAGGACTTGCTTTAAAAATAGTATAGAAAATTGAGACCCTTAAGTCCAAAATATTTTCATCCAATCTGAAGAGTTTTTGATTTTGATCAAAAGAAGAATATTAGCTTATAATATATGGTCTCAATTACCAGTTATATTATATCAAAGAAAACTTCATTTAATTACAAAATCGATAATGAAGAAGAAACTGATTAAACTCATCCAAATTTAAGACTGTTTACTGTGAAAATTGTTTTCTTAAATATTCCCATTTAATCGACAGATTTGGAGCTGAAGTTATGCAAAATTTAAATAAAAGTGTGTTTCTAATGTTTGTTATTTACTCATCACTTTAATTTACTTCAAATGCAACAAAATAAATGCTTACGATATTTCTCATTCTAGTTTTCAAAAATTTAACGACTAATCAAAGAAGTGAAAAATAATTTTAGTTTTACTCTCTTATAATCAATATTTTTAAAAATCAACTATTAATTAATTATTGTTTTGAATTCGATTTGCATAATAGTTTGTATTTTGATTTGAGTTTAACTATTGAATATAATATATACTTAAATAATTAAAAATATTTACTTTATATAAAAAGATCAGTTAAAACAAATTGAAGATTAGGAAACACAAATCAAATATTTTCTCGAGAATGAGATTTAATAAGTTGTTTTTCTCTCTACCGGTATATTAATAGTATAGTTGAATGACTTTAGAAGAATATCATATTATCAGACAATTGTTATTATGCATTGTAGAGTATATACTGTTATACCAGTACATAAGGCTATTATTCCAAAAGAACTCACTTTTTCAGTCTAACTGCAATCAGTTTAAGTGATCAAATGATTCAGTATTTAGGAAGAATTGATTTAATTTATAAATTCTATATAATTTGTTCAATTAAATGGGTTTAAAAATTTTAAAAATAATTTTACTATATATTGAAGGGTCGCTTAGATTATAAGTGTTATCTTACAATTGAGTTGAATTGCAAGCTCTCACTTACGCTACTGGACAAGTTAGTAACAAATATGTTCTTTTGCCCTTATATATGAATAGTGTCCCACCGGATCAGTTAAGCTAATGGTATTGAGTGGATTAGAAATCAGATAATCTAATCAAAATATCTCAAAGTTTCCTTTAGTTTACAAAAGGAATTTACACAAAAAAAACATTTATCCAAAAATATTTATTCTGAAAATTAAATCTTTTGAAATTTTCTTTTTAAAGATTTAAAATAATTTGAATTTTTAGGAAATATATCGAAAGGAAAAATTAAATAATAAATAAGAATTTCTAACGCCAAATGGCAATAATATATTTCAAATGTGTTGGGATGTGTTATAGAGTCTCTGCAAAGAGTAGTATCTTTTTATAATAATAAAATAATTTGTATAATATCGGCATATCGTGCAAACTATTTGCTGTGAAAAATACTCCAAAGTTTCTATGGATACATAACTCAATGCGATGCTATCTATTTGGTAACAGATCGCAACTTACGAATAGAAGCTATGATTTCTATCAGTGATCCGCTTCTTTTTTTATGCATTATGCCCTCCAATGCAAGATTCAGTTTCTCACTTACGAGAGGATAGAGAGTATACGAGAAGATGGGGAGAGAGGGAGAGAGAGAGAGAGAGAGAGTCAACAAGCGCTACACTATTTCACAGCATGATCTAATGGTCGATTCATATCGCCGATCAATGTGTGATAAAATATGAATGAATGGTCTCTTAAGTATTTACACGACTCTAAAGTATCCTAAAGTAATGAATGAATGAATTATTGATATAAATATTAATCAATTTAATTGCGTTCAACAGAAGTCTTTTTCAATTCTCAAATTCAATTTTTTGAATGATTGATAAATCACTTGAAATATTGTTGGCGTTAAATTGGTGTCAATCTTGAGTTGAATGTGAGTTTGGCTGCAATTATGATTTGGAACAATTTTATAGAAATGGCATTTCAATGGATATGCTGTCAATCAATTGATAGAACTCTGAAAAGAAAGTGTCCGTGCGATGCGTTGTGCGAATGTGACTCTTTTTTGATCGGTTGAGTAGTCACTAATACAGAAAGCGATGTGAATTCGATCGAAGTCTTAAACTCATAGATCAAGTGAGAAATGGTGGTCTTTACAAACTATAGTAATGCGATGTGTCTGTGCTTTCCTACTCGAGTAGACCGTATAGAGTAGTGTCTAAACCAATATATACTGTGAGTATTCTATGTGAAAGTGTGTGCATCGCATCCACAGCAAAGCTACTGAAAGCTAATACTTTTATATTAAAACAAAGTCTATTACAGCTCTTCTGTCTTTTGGATAACGGCTGCCACACATACCAAACTATACCTCTGTATATAAATTATAAGTATATACAGCTTTGCTTCACTTCAAATATACAGTACTTTCCACTCAAATTGTGCACAAATGCAATACGAACCCATTCCAAGCTTTAAATCAGTTATAAATGTGTGCTCACTATAGATCTTCTCTAAAATTATGCTTTCAATTATGCCTTAAATCATTATCATATCCATCATATATTGCATTGTTTTTGTTTTCTATGACACCAAAACCAAAGATTCAGATTTCAGGTATACTTTGCATTGAATACAATTCAAAACAATTATTACGTTAGATTACTTACAATTCTGTATTGACTCTAATAATAAACTTTATGTTATATTTACACTAAACTCATATACTTCTGTTCCGAATCATAATTTTCTTCTATTTAAACAATTAATTTCTATGCATTTATCATATTTGAAAAGAGCTAAAGTTTTAATTAACGATAAGTGGAAAACACGATATACTTTGTAGTGAAGAATTACCTATAGTTATGCAAACCTGCATTCATATGTGTATTGCAGTGAATACTAAACTCAGAATTGAAGCGAACATAAATAGATAGTTCGAGAGAAATCATGTTCTTGTTTGACAGCAAAGCAAATATGAAAACCAAACAGATCTATGTTTTGAAGTTATTTAAAGACTTACTCATTGGCGTCGATCTCGAATTCCTCCAAATTTGCTGACGGAATAATGATTAGCAAAGAGAGAAAGGCAACAATTAATGGCCAAAAATCAATTCTAGTAAATAAAGATAGTTGTGAAACATGATTAATGCCAGTCAAACACCGGTCTCTTCTATGCATCACTTCATTCACTTTAAACAACATTTTTAACAAGACTACAATCTAAACAAAATATGCGATCGCATCAAAGTTGCAGAACTTATTCATCAAAAGCATTATTTAATTATTAGACAATCATATAGTTAAATATAATGCTAAATAACTGATAGTAAGTGTGTATCCCATGAAATGGCGCCTCAAATCATGCCAATGGAGAGAGAGAGAGAGTATATGTCTTGCTATGGCTCGTATGCATTGCCCAGAATCAGAATCTCTTTTAATACACAATTATTATTGCCTGAAATGCGTGAACGAGAAAATGGAACCTTCTTTGCCTTCAATATGAGCGCAAACGCGATCTCTCTCTAACACCAGTCAAATAGTTATTATATATTATGGATCTGTAGTCAGAATGCAGTCATTCTTACTTTTATACACATTTAAACTCAATCAATGAATAGAAGCTCACGCGTACACCAAATAGATTGACATTATATTCTATAGCATTATAATCGATATCCTATTCCTAACAATAATCATTTCCATTTTTACAGCAAATATCATTCACATTATGTGAAAATACATTACTTCTCTGTTGGAAGTCATGAATATTTCAGTAAATAAAATAGCATTACTTATTATATGTCTAGCATTTCACTTATAAACTATTTATTCAAAAAACACTCTTTTTCAGAGAATTAATCAAGTTTTTCAATGCAAATAAGTTCAGAAAAATCATCAAACTTAAGCATAAACTTATAATTTTCAGACATTAACTATAAAAAGGGAAGAAATAGTTGGACGTTAAGTATTAGAGTCAAAAAATGATAGACTTCAATAAGTTCAATAATAATAACTTATATTAAATTATATATAACTAAAGTATAACTCATATTGTTATTCATCACAGCTTTCATTGTAATTTTGCTCAAATTAATGACAAAACTTTATATTTTCTCTTAAATAAATAACTCAATTAATTTTGGATTTTTTCCGACATAACTTTTATTTAAATTGAAAACTTTTAAAGAGGAGAAAATTGAAAACTTTTAAAGAGGAGAAAATTGAAAACTTTTAAAGAGGAGAAAATTGAAAACTTTTAGAGGAGAAAATTGAATAAAACTTTTTGATTGAAAACAAATATAAGATATTTGAACTAACTTTACGTTTAAAACTTATCAATAAATAATATAATTATAAATACAATAATTTAGAACTGAAGGAAAAATATTATGAATTAAGTTTAAAGTATATTTTTGTTCAATTGCATTAAAAATGAATGCGAAAACTATCAAGATTTGAATTAATAAATAAACTGTAAATGAACTTAATTTGAATGCATTGAATATTTTGTATAATAATTAATAATAAACTTTTTCAATTGGGAGACACAGGCTGTCAATCATTGTATGTTTGGTAACGCCTTCGCATCCATTTTATCTGAGTCTAAGGGTGTGTTTCATTGTTTCACTTATAAATTCACAACAAATATATTTTCAATTATCAACATTTTAATTGATTAAATCAGGTATTTATGGAATAATTAAAAGAATAGTTTGTTTAATAAATTTATAAAAATTAGTCTAAATTGATAACGAGTTGAAACTATTGAATGGTATTTAAAATGTAATGTTTGGTCCCTTAATAACAATAATGGGAGACATAATCATTGCATTATGTTTTATATCTATTAAGTTTACTTATTGTACACTTTTATAAATATGTCTCTAAACATATCATTTCTTAACCCCTCTTTTGTTTATTTAAATATTAATCGAAACAAACTTTTATTTATTTTGATTACAATTAGTTAGTAATTATTGGTCTGAAAATTGATATTAAAAAGTCATAAGAAATGAATGCAATGAATGCACACTTTATTACATATCAATAAGAATACTATTTCTGATTTTAGTACTTATTCAATAAATAAATATAATTATGAATTGAATATTTGAGACAAATTAGTATTGAGAAAAAGTAAATATGATTATTAGAGTTTTGGGAAAATTTAGAAATATCTCATAGTCTAATAACTAATAATATAGAGTATATGTAATATATTGACAGAATGGTATCGTCAACGATATTAATAGAGAATACGATGAACTTTAATGAGAACCCACACGGAAATGCAATTCTTGAGATGTTGCGAACACAACGAATCGACGGCAGATTCTGTGATATAGTTTTGAACGTATCAAATGGTTCAGTTGAATGTCGATTATTTCCAGCGCATAGAAGTGTTTTGGCTGCTTGTAGTCAATACTTTGAATCTGTACTTAAGACACATCGAGTTACTAAAGAACAGATTAATATTGGTTGTCATGATGTTCAAGTATTTGAGACTTTATTGGATTATATGTATAGCGGAAGCATTACTGTTGACTGGAATAATGTTAACGAATTGCTTAAGTTAAGCAATTATTTTCTTATGGAAAAAGTTACCAATTATTGCAATGAATTTCTTGAACACTATTTATCTGTCGATAATTGCCTTTCTGTTAGAGATTTGGCTGAAAAATATAATTTAGAACTTCTTATTAAGACAACTAATGATTTTATTTCTGAAAATCTGAATGATGTTATTGAACAGCCGTTTATGATTGAAATGAATGCTAAAAAATTGGATACAATAATAAAAGATCCAATAATTGGTTTCACAAATTTTCCGGTTTCACAACTTTTAACTTTTTTCGTCTCATGGGTTAAAAAAGATATTTCGAGACGTTCTGCAGAATTCGCTAATTTTCTCAGTTATATAGAATGGGATAAAATGAAACTCGAATTCATTTACGATCACATCGACACTGAAGTTCTCTATCGAGAGAGCAAAATATGTCTTTACTATACTCTCAAATCATTACTTGAAAACAATTTAAATATTGGAAAATATAGCGAAACTTTCAAAGAATTAAATAAAACTTTGGGTAAAAACAAGGTTACAATCAGTGGCGATAATAATGAATCTGATGGTGAAGTGATTGTCCCAAATATGGATGAACAAGACTTAATGCTTCCGAACAGTCCAATAAGTGTAGAGCCCGTTGAGTTCATTAGTATTACGAGATCAAGATCTAAATCTCATAATTTGAAAGAACGCACATCTTCATTAACAAACATTCGAAGTATAATCACTATTCAATTTTCATAAATCTATTTTTATATTCATTAAACGGTATTTCATTATTTAATCATAATTTTCTTCTTTATATATGAGTTAATGTTCTGTTAAAACCGTTTAATGAATAATAAAAACACTATCAATTGATGATATTTTAACGTTTCTATTCTCTTTAAGGTGAAACATCTGAAGCAAAACGGAGGTCAATCAGATCTCGTAAAGCGGAAAATACTAGTATTTCTTCACTCGATAACGAAGAGTTGGTTCCGCGAACTCGTAAGAGAAATTTGAAACAAAAGTATTCAAAGAATGAATGGGTTGTATATTCGCCATCGGTTTCAAAGAAGAAAAACTCATCGAATGACAGCGAAGATGAAAAGCAATTGATTAAAAGTAAGAAAGAAATGGAAATCGAACCGATTGAAGATCTTGAAAGTGAAACTAATCTGGAAGATGAGGCAGAAGAAGATGAAGGAGAGAGAAGTGATGATAACTTATCACAAAATTATGATGATATGGATGATGACTCTTCACTGACACCTCGAAAGAGATCGAAATCAAGTATAGCTCGAAATAAGATTGAATCGGCGTCTTTGGCTCATTGGAAAGAAGGTGTAAAATGTCCGCATTGTATATATATTGGTCACAGCGCTACTCGTCTGGAACAACACTTGTCAAGAGTTCATGAAGAAGACACTACTTATAAGTGTAAAATGTGTTCTTTTGTGTGTAAATGGAATCGAGAGTATTATAAACACATGAAATCTCATTTTGATGGTCCGCCCTATAAATGTGAAGACTGTGAATACAGTTGTGATAGAATTCAATTCATTTTATCTCATCGTATGCGACACACAGATGAAAGACCATATCATTGCGAACTCTGTGCCTTCAAATCAAGAACTAAAGGCAATCTAATAGTACACATGCGTATACATACGGGTGAAAAGCCATACAAATGTCAACATTGCGGCCGATCTTTTGCTATGAAGAATACTCTTGACCAGCATTTAGCTACACATCGAGAAGATAGACCTTTCCTTTGTGATAGTTGTGGATTCACTACTAAATATCAGTCACATTTACTCTCACATAAACGTATTCATACCGGAAATGTATTCCATTGTCAACAATCTGGTTGTACTTATTCTTCTCCCCGAAGATCACAATTAGCGGCACATATGCGAAGTCATCTCTCGATACGTTCGCACATATGTTCGACGTGTGGCAGAGCTTTCATTGAGAAAAGTCATCTCATACGACACGAACGCATCCATTTAGATGAGAAACCATTTAAATGTGAACAATGCGATTATGGCAGTACTCGAAGAGACAAATTGAAAGAACATGTGCTCAAACATCACAGCTCAGATGGTTCGGCAAAAACTCCTTATAAGCCTCGAAAACCTCGTCGACAGAATCAACAAACAAGTTATATAATAGAACAGTCAGACGAGAACTCTATTCACTCTCAGTCACAACTGGCAATTGTAAGCTCTTCTCCACAAGAAATACAGATATCACAGACTCAACTATCAGACCAAGAGTTATGTACCGCTACTGCGAGTCTCATATATGAATATTCTTCCGGTGAAGTAACTGTTTCTCCCGCCAGAGTTGTTATTCAGCCAACAGTTGCATATGCGGGAGATGTCGACCAATCACTAGTCGATAGGATTGTTGAACATCAGAGACAGACCGGCAATAATTCTAATTCTTCCGCAAGAGTTGTCATTCAATCGATTCCATCGGCGACTTATGTATCAAACAATCAGACACTTGTTGACAAAATAATGGAACAGCAAAACAATGCTATGAATGAAAGAAATACTAATGCGAACAACAATAATATGAATGAATTGGGAGGACTCAGCGCTTTCATGGCTCTCTTCTAACTATCAATACTTTATTATACAGTAATCAAATCTAAACAATAATTATATCTAATTTTCTAAATCAATTACTGCTAATCGAATCCATTTTCAGGATTCAAACATTTAATAATATAATTATTTTAGTTTAATTGATTTTTTGTGTCCGATCAAAACCTTTTTTGTAACCATTCTGTACTCACAGCTATATATCCTTTACTAACTTTAAAGTTAGATTTCATCTCAATCGCCAAATTTTATTCCATAATAAATGTAATGAAAGTTATTCTTAAACTTCTGTTTAATTATTCGGTTCATTCGTTAATTATAGGCTAAAACAGATCAATAATATATTTAGTTGGTGTGGATTCTATGGCAACGACAGATGGGATTCCATGTAATTTACATGGAAATGATTCATAAGTATAGGTCATATTGTGTAACAAAAGTTAATAATTAAGTAATCAGTAAGAAAAACAAGAAATAATAACATGTCTTCGAGGAAAATGTCTGAAATTCTCCGTATTATTAACAATAATTATTGTGAACAACAATATCAAAGTTTAGTGAAATTTCGACAAGTTTCCAAAAAAATATTAAGAGATTCTTTCAATTGTTTCATAATTGAATATATCCAATAAGATTATGCCCAATAAAATTGATAATATTTTTAGATAAGAAATTGTTGCTAAAATGTTTATCTATACGCTTGCAAACTATGACGGCGGAGGACTTCTTATTAATATATTTAAAATTGAAGGTTTACAGGGGTTGGTTAATACACTTGATTCTAAAGAATTTAAGAATAATATGTATCAAAATGGTATCGGAAAAGAGTTCGGTGATTCAAAGTCTTCACATATCATTTGTAACATTCCATCTGAAAACTCTGATTCTATGCCTATTCATGTGAGTATTCTTTATAGGAATATGTTTTGGAGTTTTATTCAATTTTGGTGATCTTTCTGGTGATTATCAATTAATAATAGATCTATTATATGCAGAACTATAATAGTTTGATATATAATTTACAGCAAAGTAAGAGAACAGTCTGTTGGAAATTACATTTGCGTGGAATATACGGAGAATCACTTTTACATATTCTTATAATAAGCAATACGAAAATGCACACTATTATTGCTAAACAAATGCTTACAATATATCCTAATTTAGTTAATGATATCTTTGAGGAAAATGAATATTTTGGTATAATTATCATTTCATTATGTTTGCAGTTCTATTAAAATATATGTTATTTTTCAGGAGTTTCAGCACTTCATTTAGCAATAATATATAAAAATGAATTATTGGCCGAATTATTACTCGAATACAAGGCTAATGTCCATCAGAGAGCTATCGGGAGTTTCTTTTTGCCTAAAAAACATATAAATAATTACAAAATGCCCTCTTTTAATAGTATGTTTGACTGAATATAATTATGTTCATTTATAATACAAATGTTTATTGATATTGTGAATAGTATTGAAAATATTGTTTAAGGTTCACTCTATTATGGAGAATATCCACTTTCATGGGCAGCGAGTATTGATGATAAACGTATTTACAATACTTTAATCAATTATGGAGCGGATCCTAATGTAGTCGATACTTATGGAAATATGGTCTTACATGTTATCGTTGCCCGAGAAAAATTGGTATAAATATTGCTTTTCAATCAAATTAAGAATTGAAAGCTTGAAATTTTTATTCAGGCGATCTTCGGCTTTGCATTAAGTCATCCGATGAGACCTGCAAATAATGATATGGTTAATAACTACGGTCTGACACCATTAGCTTTAGCGTGTGTTTTAGGCAAAGCAAAAATATTCAGAGAGATTATAGAACTGAGTTGTCAGGTATTTGTAATAATTCAAGTTCTATTAATATTATTATTTCTGTCATTTTCTGAACAAAATTTTCACTACAATTTGAGTTATAGGAAATCTGAGGGTTTGTTAAAACATTTGAGGGGATGTCAGTCAAGCTCTCAGATTTCATAGGATTTTAAAAGATAATATGAGGGATATCATGAGTCGATGGGTTCTTTGATAGGTTGCAATATATCAATGGTACAAAATTTTCCCTCAATCCAGTATTAAGTCTTGAGTATTAACTAAAACTTAAGTTTTTTAGAATTGTAGGGATTTGACTGTACGGCACATCAGTCAAGGGTTTCATACTTAGCTTTGAGCCGTTTTTAAAATCATTTTATGAAGCTTTCAATATATTTTGATTTACAAATTGACTACTTTTTTCAACAATGAAAAATTATAAAATAGTTTCACTTCTATTGAAGTGAATAAAGAATATTTGAATAATAACTTTGAATAAATGATTTAATTGAAGGAGTTTTGGACATATAATATCGTTACCTGTTGTGGTTATCCATTGAATGTCGTGGATTCTATGCAAATGGAATGCGCAGATACGAGTGAGTAAAGACAAAATGATCTTTATGTAAAGACAAATCTTGATTCATTTGATCACATTTCAACTTTAATAAACAGAAGGACGCTCTGCGTTGACAATTATTCTTGAAGGCAATAATAGTGAACATTTAGATATGATAAAGGGTGGAGTCATTCAAAAGTTATTAGAAGAGAAATGGAAAACATTTGGACACGTAATTCTATTTCAAGCATTCAAATCATTTAAATATTGACTGTATTTTGTTCTTAAAGCGTCTGTTTCTGAGAAGAATTTTTCGGACTTTATTTCACTTATTGATATTGAGTATTGCTGTCTATTCACGTCCCTCAAGAAATGTGTTACCGAAATGTGAATCTGATGTCAAAAAAGTAGTGAGTTATCAGTTTGAAAATAGAAATATTTTTTTGTTTTCTATTATGTATTTGATCCTAAGTTTCAAGTTTGATGAGAAAGCTTTCAATTGAAGCCATTTACATAAGAAGTAGAATTTAATGGGAGCTTTTCTCCAAATTTTAGCATAAAATAATATTTAAAATTAATTGGAATTGTTAAATATAACAATTAAAAAGTGCATTTAATATAATGTTTGATTTACAGATACGATTAACCGCTGAGATTATTGCACTTTTGAGTTGTGCGCGACAAGTGATCAGTCAATTCATGGAATTCGCAAACAAAGGAAGTTTGAATATATCAAACAATTTGGTAAAATTATTGAATACTCAAACTTATGAATATTTGACAATTTGGTTATTTATGTTTTGAAGTAATTTTTTTATTTTCCAGCGTTCAAGTCTTCCGCGAACCATATTTTTATTGTCTAATTTACTTATAATTTTGTGTTTGATTTTTCGAATCTTCGATTACTTATTTGTAGAAGAAATACTATTGGTGTTTGCATTACCATGTGCATGGTTCTTTCTTGTCTTCTTTGCTGCGTAAGTCTTCAACTAATTAATAAGACTAAACAAATCACTTTTACTTATCAAATATGGAAAATATATTGAACAGTGCCGTTCGATTGACCGGTCCTTTTGTTTCAATGATCCGTTTTATGATTGTAGAAGATATGCGTCAGTTCAGTATTATTTATTTGGTATTTCTCTATGGCTTTTCACAGGGTATGTAAAACTGATTGATACTAATATTTGTTCGCATTTTTAATATGAGAGTTACAAGTATTAAATAAAGTTAGGTTCGAATAATATTAGTCTTGGTTTAGGTGGGGGTCAGATTTCGAAAATTCTTGAAAAAAGAAGGGGAAACCAAGCGCTGAATTTTTGACTTATCAAAATCTTAGGGTTGTCTGATTTTTAAATTTTTCAATGGGATTTACATCCTATATACACCTTCCCCTTTACAATGTCTGCAAATAAGCTTAAAATATGTGAAATAATGACTGCTTTACTTAATTCTACCTCTTTTTCAAAAGCATTCTTCTTTCTGCTAAAGAATCCAATTAAACTATTGAAGCACTCTCATCATCAATCGTATTACAACACATGGATGGAACTTTTTAGAATGACTTTAGGAGCACACGAGGTATTATAACTTCAATAGCTCTATTTCATTGGATATGGTTCATAGATTTACAATCTCCTGAGTTGGCTCATAATCTCCATAATTTAATTTTGTTAGTGATTACAAATTAGAAGAATGTGAGTCCACAATACCTGATAATTATAGAGATCAAACTTTGTCATTAATCCTTGAAAATTTTGAAAATATATTGAAATACCATAACACAAAATTTGAGCGCGGGATTTTTCCACGCAAAGTTAGGTTAGGTTTATATAGGTTAAATTATATTGATTAAGGTAGAGTTAGGTTAGTTTAGGTTGATTTAGGTTAAATTAATTCGGTTTGAAAATACGCTGAAAATAAGCGCGCTTTAAGTGGTGAAATTTCCTACGCTGAAAATTCTCAATTGATTACGATTGAGCATGCTGAATTACTTTATTTGTTGAACGTGCTAAATGATCTTCATAATATTTAGCTACTCTGTAATCAATATTTATGATCTAAAGCTATGTCAAAAAATGTTATATTACAGTACGAAGAACTACGTAATTCATACTATCATTGGTTCACTCAATTCTTTTTCGTGTTATTTATGATATTAATGCCAATTTTACTGCTAAACATGTTAATAGCAATGATGGGCAATACCTATGCACTTGTTATATCTCAATCAGAGCGCGAATGGACGATGCAATGGGCAAAGATTCTGCTCCAACTTGAGAAAGCGCTTTCAAATAAAGAATCGAAACTTTTTTTGAGCCAATACACTATCAATATTGCACCTAAAACTGAATCAGAGAGACCGAGCGCTGCTTTAATGGTTATTAAAAAAATGTCAATATCTAAAGCTAAACAACGGAAAAAAGCTATCGATAATTGGAGAGTAAGTTGAAGAAGAATTGTTAAAGAAGAATAAGCTTTGAGAAAACATTTTGATTTACTTATTAATTATTTTTTAATAGAGATTACGCAGAAGAGTAAAAATGCTAATATCTAACAGAGAAGTCAATACTGAAACCAAAATTTAATAACGAATCATATTATAGTCATTAATATAATATTTGTGATCCAAACTTTATTTTACATTAGATTAAAAAAGAGAAAATATTTTCGTTTCATTTTCAACAAGTATTAATTTCAATATAAATTTACATTTATTTAATAATTTATAAGTTTAAATAATTTGAGGTAAAATATTTGTGATAAAATAATGAGTCTATTTGTTTGATTATATTATTGAAAAATTATTCTATTTTATTAATATCTAACGAAATAACACTTTTCATTTAACATACTATTTCGATATTATTGTGAATATTATATCATTAATAAGATATTCCAAATATTGAAAAGCTCTTCATTCATTTCAAACTGATACGAATGACTTTAATTTTTAGTAAAAGTACATTTGCTTTACTTTTAATATCAATACAAATAAAACTCTATCACAACTTTGTGTTTTCAGCGCAAAAATGAATTATAAGATATTCGATAACTCCCAGTTTCAAATAAAAAATTAACTAGAATTCATTGATTAAAAATGAGATTATAAATAGAATTCAAGATTTAATTATAAAAAAATGCGTTTTGATGAGTTTTTGAATATAAAACGTGCAGTGAATTAAAACATTCTCTTGCATAGCAACTGTTGGTTTCAAAATAATATCTTTGAAGTCAGATTATTATTCGTCGAGTTTTTACATGAATGATATGCTTTGTATCCTCAAATAATTAATTAAAAATCAAACAAATCTTTCCAACAAAGTGTATATAGATTATAATTTGCAAATTTATAAATTTAGAGTAAATTGTATTGTAAAACGTTTATAAAATTAAATATGATTTCAAATTATTACATTTGTTGTAATGGAATTAATTTTACTTTTAAATAGTAAAGTGTTTGAAAACTAATATACTTTCTACTATATGTAAAGATTAAGAAAAGAAAGCTTTAAGGTTAATATTATTGCTTTTAACATATTAATAAGAATTTGAGAAAAAGAATTTTGTAGCTATTTTACGGTTAAGTATTTGCTCAATTGTTTGCAATTCGGTCTATGATTAAGTCAGGGATGGCCAGAGGGCGTAATCGGAAAATACCCCCTGAGACCAAAAATTGTACCACATTTCAATCGAGGCAACAAAACTAAACCTCCGGGACCAGAGGCGAAAAAATTCAGATACATCAATTTTTTTGAGAAATTTGTACTTTTTGGTGAATATATGATATTTCAGGTGTTATGCAGTGAGAAAACTACTATTAAAGATTCATAGATTCTTTCAAAAGAATTTAATATTCAAATAAAGTTTTAATAAATTTGGATTAGAGGGCAGTTTTTGGGTCAAGTCAAATAATACTATTAATTTGAAATATTTCTAATTTTTCTCCTTATATAAATTTGGTGCTTAATTTTTCAAATTGATTATTTTAGCTGAAATTTCTAACATTGAGGTCGAATAAATTGAGAACTGATAAATAACTTTTGATGTGGTAAATCAAATTCGTGATTCTGGTAACTATTAGTGTTAAAATCGCCATAATTTGAGTTCACCGAAAAACTGCATTCCCAGCTCAAAAATTAAAACTTTTATGGAATACGGAATTCTTTAAAAAGACACCTTCAGATTAACTAACTAAGATTAGTTTTCTGAGGGCAGAATGAACTATATATATAATTCTAAACAAAAAACACTTCAAAAGATTCCTTTAAACCCTAAATTTTTCAAAAATAATTGGATGATACCCTCTGAACCCCCTGAACTCCCTGAACCCCCTGAACCAGCTTAGTCTGACCATCCCTGTTTAAATATTTTTAAAATTATTGTATCATCTTTTCTGCTTTTGTGCGAGCAATAAATTTGACTCATATTATGCAAATTTTCAGAAACAGATAAGAATAGGTTAATATGACTAGACATGAATGAGGCACTTATTAATGAAATTTAGTAATTGGAAATTTGATCAAAAACTAATTATAAAATAAGTCCAAAACGCGATTTTTATTAGCTCTTAAATTTAATTATCTTTAAAATATAGTCAATGGGAGTGCACAACCTATAGAGTATTTGAATTAAGTGTATAAAACTTGACTTTTTAACAAATGCTCAAACATTTGAGAATAAATTAGAGTATTGTGAAGAATCTTTATGTGATTTTAACGAAACTATATTGCTTTCACTTAAAGAAGAGCGCTTTCTCTCTCCATTTAATTGGTTAATATTATGAGAAGATATAGAAAATGATTCCAATGCAGAAGAAGTAACACTTGGAATATTTTCATTCAGGCTTATAGTGGAGCGCAATCTTTTAGTATGACTAATGTTTTGTGTATTAATACAACTTTGAAGACTAAGAGCACGATTAAGTAGAGGTTCCGATTGTTTCAATAGTGTGTTTGCGTCGAGTGTGTTCTCCAAACTGGACACATATTCTAGTGTATTATCCAAACCGATAGAATCCTCCGAAGTTTCGAATGTGTCCTCATTAGTGTCATCCATAATATTATGTGCGGACACTTCATACATAGTTTCCATTAAACTTTTAGTATTTCTCAGCGGAGCCCTATTTGATGATAACGGAAAAGAAGAACATTGAAGACTTTGTGTTCTACTCAACGGAGGCGGATATCTTTGACTATCTTTTTGAAGAAATAAATCTTCAGAATTATTATCACAGCACAAACATGAATATTGATCGCATGAATTCAATGTTATTTGATCAGTACATTTAACACTTGACTCACTCATCATAAGTTTCATTGATTCCGTCACTTGCTGTAAACTTGTTGACAGCTTTTCTTCGAATTGATTGATACGCCTTTAAAAGTTAGATATTTTTTCATAACATAATTTATTATAAATTCAATACACAATAGACTTACTGTGACAACTGATCAATTTTTCGATCAATTCGATTGTTCATTTCTCGAGCATTCGCTTCGTTTTCCTGATGAACAGCTTCTCTTATCATTTCTATAAATGATTCCATTTTAAAATTATTTATATTATTTGGCGATAATGTATCGGATCCACTAGTATTCATAGCTCCGAATGAGTCTTGAGGTATACTTGAAAATTGATGTTTGAATGAATTTCTAGAATTTTTTCGCAGTCTTTCGTGTGAAGCAGAATTTTTATGTTGTGACGGAGATATACTAGTCAGGGCTCCTATTATTTTAAATACAGTTTTAGACAATAATTATTTGAGAATCAAATTTTATAATTAAATCTTACCAAATGTTAAGTCAGTAAAACTTCTTTTCAAATGATCGACCATTCCTTTGGTGAATATATCGATAAGTTATTAAAACTTAACTAAAACTTTGCAGACTTTTTGTTTACCTGACAATGAGTTCAAAGTTCCACTTCTAGCCCTCTCTGGTTTAGAGTTTAAGGGAAATTCAAAATTAGCTGGTGTCACATCAAGTCCTGCTTTTTGTGGTGAAAACTCCAAAATTCCAGTTCCAGAATATCTACGGTTTGTTTTTTTATCATTTATATTCTTACAATAACGAGTATAATCATCTTCCTCTTCATCGCCAGCATCAAGAGAATTAAAACCTAAGTGTCCGATATATGTGTTACCAACTCTACTGTCTTCTGGAAAAACTTAAAATCTTTGTCAAAAAAATCTATTTTTAGAATTTTTCCATCAATACCTTCTTCAGTTTCATCTTCATTTGGTGGCGATGAGAAGCAATCATGTAATTTATGTGCTGTTGATCTTTTCAGATTCATATCAGGCAATCCCTGTTGGTTCTCATCTCTTAAATTAAAAGTTATGCTTAGATTGCTATTGAAAGACGCAATGAATTCGGGGTACATCTCAAATACGTGAAGTAAATCAATTCGAGAAATTTTATGGAGATCGCAATATGTTAAAGCCCTTACATTACACATCGATTTACCTATCGTTACATTTTCCAATGGATTCTCACCAAAAATATCATCTTTTCCTGAATTTGCATCATTTTAACAAAATTAATCTATTTATAGAAATTAGTAATTCAAATAAATATTTTAAAATCAAACCTAGAATAGCGACTACATTATCGCCACTCAATATTTCAATAGTGCCGCGAGCTATGAAATACATGGCCACCAAAACGTCTCCACGATCTTGATTTCAATATAAATAATTCATTTTCATTTTAATAGTCTAAAGGCTCAACTCAACAGACTTACGAACGAGGGTATCTCCTGGTGGTGCATGAGTTGTCTTAAACTAAAACATAAATCAATTTCAATCTTATATTTCTTTTAAAACTTCTTTCAATTGAATTGAACTTACTTTCATTGAGAGAGCTCTTAAGCAACCTTGAGATGCATCTGAATCATAGTGTTGATGAAGAACAGAGTTTTAAAGCATAAATATCTCACAGTTGAATAAAATTCTAGTTTGAGTCTAACCTTTGAATGCCGTACAATTTTCCAAAAGATTTCTATTCAAGTGTAAACAAATATCTGCCTGAAGACATTCTGGGAATCCTTTGAGAACCTGAACAATTCATTTTGATTTTTAAAAGAGAAATTGAGTGACTAATTGATTAATTGATACCATATTCATGTCAATTCCATTAGAATAAGCCCACGCGTGTTGAAAGTATTCCTCTAATCTTTGTCTGAGAGGATTCGGTATTTGATGGAATCGAATAAATTCTCTGACTCTCAACAACTGTGTGTGATATCGTGCTGTTCCAGAATATAGCCTTTGAATGATTGCCGATACGTTACCAAATATTGATGCATACATTAGAGCTAATTTTTAACAAAATATTAAGTTTTATCTATTTTTAACTCTTTGCTTTAGACTTACACCCAATCAGCATAACTAGAATACAAAATATTTTTTCGGTATTAGTAGTCGGAGAAACATTTCCGAAACCCACAGAAGTGAGAGAAGAAAAAGTGAAATATAATGCTGTGATGTAACGAGATTTAATTGTTGGTCCACCAGAACCATCAGGATCTTCAGCAAAATAAATTTAGTCGAATATCATATATACAGTATTAGAATTTGATGAAGACTCACAATAAAACTGAAAAGTAGTATTTGCTAAATGGTCGAGCCATCCTATTTTGCGATCTAATGTGGGTCGTTCTGCATTCCCAATGGCATACCTTAAGTGTAAATTAAACAAAAATAAGTTTGAAAATTCAAAATCAAAAAATTATTAAATTATTAAGAGGTGATGAGATTTTATTTTTGAATTCAATGTTTAAATGTTACCGAAGAGCGGGCTTTAAACTTAAGGTGCGTTAACCGCCGGCACAACAAATTGACTATTTTATTTTTAAAATGATTATAAGTCAGCCCTTTTTATTTATGAAAACTAATAAAAAAATATGAAATGAAAGCATAAAAATAAGATTTGAAATAAGTTTACTACCAAATGCAGGCCAACCAATGTGCCACCTGAAACAAATACATTCAGTTAAACTAAAATGTGGCAAGAATTTCAAATAAATAAAGACATACCAATGCAAACGCTGCCACAAGTAAAATAAGAACCGCAGCCCCATATTCAGAGTATCTATCAATTTTTCTGGCGACCCGAACCAATCTTAATAAGCGAGCAGTTTTGAGCAAACCGATCAATGTTGTTGTCTTACAGATTAAAAATGTTAATAAATAAGTTGATCAATTATTGCATGAATTTTTATTTTGCATTTTACTAGTTTGTTCAGGTTTTGTTGAGAAAATGTACAAAATTTTGAAAATAAAGTCACTGAAAATGTATTTCAAATAAATTGATCAATGTTTTACATTGATAGAGAACCTGCTAAAGACAGATGACTAAGTTTCAAATAAGATGAAATTATAATTTTGTAAAAATTAAACAAAATTGATATTTCCAGAGTTTTAGTCGTTTACCTGCAATATTTGAAACATAATTTCTAACTCTAATTTCAGTCAATGTTTATTTAGTTAGATAAGCTCTAATACCGGAGAAACTTAACCAAAACCAATCTTAAATTATTAATTACTATAAATAGAATGAAAAAACTAAAAATCAAATGT
>JAQFXV010000418.1:0-23196 GCA_034694065.1 Camisia spinifer
TGGATTTTGGATAATAACAATTTAGTGAATAAGAAAAAGATTTCAGATATATTTCTTAACGGACCCGACAATATAAACGCTGCGATGTATGTAAAGACGGACTACAATCAAGCCATCACTTATATATTCAGAGGTATTCTTCAAAGTACAGGTACTAGAATTTCGTTTGCAAAAAAATCATTAAACTCTTATTCAACAGGAATTCAGTATTGGGCTTATGAAATGGGCATTAATAAAGACCCTCCTTATAAAGTTTTAGCAGGTTTTCCAGATTTTGTGGCTAATATTCATCATTCGTTCCCGAATGCAATCGATGCCTGTTTTATGAATAAAAAGTTTAAAATTGTTGTATTTTTCATACGATGGATGTATTACTCGTTTCCTTTGGAATCTTTTATGGTATTAATAGTTTGATTAATTATTGGATTCCAAACTTTGAGACATGCTTTTGATTATTATAAATTTTTTTATTTGCTCTATATTTCTGACTCGTTCAGAACTCTGCCGTAGAGTCAAAAGATTTGAATCGAAAATTTTCTTTTATTGATGTGTTTAAATGCGATCAAAATAATTATAAGAAGTATGGGTTTGAAAGTTATGAAAATTTTATCGAACATTTTGGTAATCGAAGTGAAAATTTTTCAGTTGGTGAGTGAGTGCATTCGATATTTTAATATTGTTCAAAAATAACTTTTAATTACCATAATTAGCAAATTTTGCTTTTAATTAAAGAATTTGATGAAACTGATGCTGGTATCGGTGATAACAATTCTTTCACCGAATTATCGGTTGGTTCAGACAGTGGAACAAATGATATATCATTTATAGTGATCATTATTGGATTAATAGTCATTTTAATAGCAATAATTACAGTCATTTCAATGATTTTTGCAAAATCCAAGAGCAAAAAGAATCGAAACCGCGAAAATTCGGAATCGAAAAAAGCTGTGATCACAAAATCAACGTTATCTGACTTGCCTTCGCGTGAAGTCAAAAGTATTGTTATTGAAACGAATGAATTAAAACCAATAAAGAGTGAAGTATTTGCCTGGAAGTCAAACAAACCCAAGGTTTATAATAAGACTGCAGCAAATGTTAAAATAACTCAAAAACTTAAAAGTAGACTAAATCAAAACAATCTTAAGAGTCCGGAAAATGTAACCAAACCTGAAAGTCCAAACATTGCAAATAAAAAAACGCCGAGAAGTCCAGTAAATAATGAAGAAATTAACAAAGTTTCAAAACACACAAAAAAGATGCGGCAAAAACCGATTCATAAGAAACATAAAAAGTAATGATTGATAATTAGAAATGTGAAGAAATTAGTTTTTCTCAGTATAACAGATCAGTAAATGTCTATTAAATCTTTTTAAATTAATATCTTTGTTATATCTTTGAAGTATTTTCTCTATAAAGTTACTAAACTTTGAATTTGATATTTTAATATATGAGCCCTTTTCATAATTATTAAGTTAAATAATTTACGTGAACATAATATTAAATAAATATATAAGTAGTTAATCAATCATTGCTTTGAAGAGCAAACGAATTGTACTGTAATTCAAATATACCGGTAATTCAATTTATTTATATTTTAAAAGTTTAATAATCTGCAGAAAATCTTTACAATATTGAAGAAACTTATGAAAATTAGACAACTTTTATAAAAGAATATTAAATCTGTGAAATTTGAAAATATTATTAATGAATATGTGAAATATTATTATTAGAACGCAATCTATAATGTATAGAATCTATTGGCCATCACTTTCTTCATCACTTTCATAACTAATTCGATTCCAATCAAACTCCATAAACGGTCCGTTGAATATGATATGGATTTTCATTTTTTCGGTATAAGTCAAATCAGGCAATAGTTTGGGTGAAAACAGAAAATACTGCGAAGAATTACGACTCGAACTCTCAGAGATGAGATCAAAAACACTTCTCTCATTGTTTTCATCCATTCCCTAAAATTAAGATCAATTGATAAATATTTAAAATGAAATAAATTCAATGAATAGAATACTTGATTTATTTCATCGACACATCTGAATGGGACGTGAGTTAACTCTTGAAGAGCTATCATATATATCATTGTTGATACACTTCTTTCACCTCCACTTTGATGAAAAGAAGTCAATTCTTTCAATTGTTCTGTTTGTCTGAATTTAACTTTAATAGAAATTCCGTATTCATCGTAAGCGTCCTAAAAATCAGAATAAAAAAATGTTTGTAAGAAAAACGATTGATTCAATTAAATAATAGTATGATTAGAGACCACATCATTTCCTTCATATAGTGACACTTCTCCCGCACAATTCAATCGAGCCATAAATCTTCCAAAATTACAATTAATTTTAGCAATCAATTGCTCGAGTGATGGCAACCATCGATTCTTAACTGTTTCCAATTTTGTTTGTTTCTCTTTCAGCTCTATTTTTTTAGTTTCAAGATCTTTACGTCTTCTTTCGATATCATGTCTGCGCTTATTATAGGCCTCTCTAACAGATTCGTCTGCATCTAAAATACTATTCATTCGAAGTTTTAAAATTCCGATTTGGACATCAATTTCATCTAAACTTTGGGGCAAAGATTCAAATTTGAGTCTAATTTCTGGCGAACAATCGTTTACATCAAATTGTGAAATATCTTTTGCTTTGTTTCTCAAATCTTTCGCTTCATTTTTCAATTCATTCAATGACTCTTCAATTCTTCGCAATTCGTTTTTTAACTCTTGAAATTGAATGCTAGCACTCGATAGCTTTCTTTCTGCGTTTTGAAGTCGTTTTTTAGCATAAGTTTCGTTTAAAACAGATTTTAATTTTTCGTCATTTCTTTTCACACAATTAGCAATACTTTCATTCAATTTTATTAATAAACTCATTTGCATTTCTCCCAACACTTTTAGCTCATCGTTAGCTTTGATTTTTGCTGCATTCGTATCAATGGATGAGTCCTTATTGCGAACGATTTGATCAATTTTGTCACTTATTTTCGTTTCCAACATTTTCTTTTCATTTTTCTTATTGTCCAATAACTTTTTTTGTTGTAATAATTCATCTGATTTAACCTTATATTGAGTCAATTGTTGTTCATTCTCTTCAAACTCTGACTTAACATTATTCAAAGAAACATCAATTCTAGAAATTTCACGCTCTGTTTCTTTCAACAGATTTTCGTCTATAACTAAATTCAAATATTTTGCGTCAGGGAATGAATCGCTTCGAATCACTTTTTCGTTATCATATCGCGAAACAGTTATATTATAGACATTGTTTTGAGTGTAAATACGTCTGAAGTTTGAAGAATTGATTAAATCTTCAATTTTAGAGTCAGTATTATTATTGCCAACTGGTATAGAATGAAGATGTGATGTTTTACATAGATATGCCATCACTTTATTGGGTGCGGTGAACATGTCTTTCACACATGAATAGATTCCATATCCTTTATAGTTATTAATATTTGAATCAGGAATAAAATCATTTGCGTCTTCTTTTGGAGCCAACACTACATTCACTCTAATATGAAGTTCAGATTCAATTAAATCAGTGAATAGTTTGAGATCATCACTATCTTCACAAATGAAAGCTATTAAATCGTTTTTAGAGACCGCAGATTCAACATATTTGGCCCATTCATGCCTTTTCATATTGATTTGAGTCATTATTGGTGGATATATTTTAGACGCAAACTTGTCTTCATTTTTTGAAAGCCAATCATAAGCTCTTTTGGCGTTAAGATTCAATTCATTCAATTTATCCAAACGACGATTGAAAATGTTTGAGATTCTCTTCTTTGTAGATTCAAAATGAATCTTTTGATTGTTTAGAGTCTCGTAATTTTCCTTCAGTTTCATTTTTTCTTGATTTAGTTTTGAAAACTG
Organism: Camisia spinifer; assembly: GCA_034694065.1. Classification (NCBI taxonomy): domain Eukaryota; kingdom Metazoa; phylum Arthropoda; class Arachnida; order Sarcoptiformes; family Camisiidae; genus Camisia; species Camisia spinifer. Next base: position 3,890 of record JAQFXV010000418.1, read on the forward strand.
TTTGTTAACATGAGTCAATTCCCTCTTTATTTCATTGATCTGTTCGTCAACATTAATGTCTTCACTAATATTCTCGTATTTCTCTTTATATAAATTCAACTCATTTTCTAATTGTTCTAATCTGTGTCTGCGTTTCTTTTCTTGATCTACTTTTTCATAATAACGTATTTTTGCATCAGTTATACTTGCAGTCGATTCTTCTATTTTTGTTTTAATTGGTTCTATAAGTTTTGCACTTGTTTTTAGCTCTTCTAAAGCTTTCCTTTTGTTGGCCTCGTGTTTGACCAAAGCTTTTCTCGAATCCGTCACTTCAGTCTTCAATGGGTCCAGACTTTTAGAAATTTGCTGTAATTCTCCTTTCTTTTGGAGAAATAACGCTTTGGACTCAACGTATTCTTTTCTTTTTTCTTCGTATTCAATCCACGGCCTCTTTTTCTTCAACCATTTAATTTCTTCTTTGAATTTATCTCTTTCTTCAACTCTTCTCAGCTCTTCTTCAGCTCTCACTTGAAGTTCATTTTCAGTTGATATTTGATTATTTAAATCAAGATTAGTTTCATTCAATTTCTTGATATCTTTACTCAATTCAACAATTTGTTTATGACTGTCAAACATGTCTACATCTCCGGCAGCTTTTTCAGTACACTCTAAAAGAGTTTTTTGATCCATTTTAACGAATTCAATGACTCGCTCTTGAGGTAGAAATTGACACAAATTATCGACATTTATATTCAAAGATTTGACGAATTCTCTGATTACAGTTCGATTGCATTCTTTTTCATTTAATCTATAATTAGAATTAAACTCTGTTTTTCCATTTCTATTACGCGTTGAGTTTATAGTTCTCTGAATCAAAAAATTCCTTTTATTCGGTTTTTCATTAAACAATTCAATTTCAATGAGTGCTGAATTACATCCAAATCGTATGTATTCACCCAAATGTCCGGCCCGTCCAGTAGTAGTCGGGTCTCCGCCTAAACCTATTATTATACCGCATACGAGTGCAGACTTTCCGGTTCCGTTTGGGCCCAAAACTACATTCAAATTTGGTCCTGAATTTAGCTCTACTTTCTTATAAGTCCTTTAATTAAAACATTTTATTAATTAGATATTTCATCATATTTTTTACCGATTATTCAAAGCATACTTTCATTAAAAATATTCATAATTAACAACAAAATCAAAACTTACATAAAATCTCTTAATAAAAGTCTAACTAATGATCCATTTTTGAAGACATCACTCATTTCGTTATTATCACTATTTTGAGTCATTTTTTATTAATTTTTAGTTTTCTATTAAATAATTTTCATTATTCAGGATATTATATTTAAATCTAATTTCGGAAATAATTCACTGAATGTTTGCGATTGAAAAAGATTAAGAAAGTATTGATTCTTATAATTAAGTATAACTTTAATTTGAAACAATTTATTACAGATGAAAAACACAATAATTATTTAATAATTTTAAATTATGTAAACTTTCGTGACTTTTATTAATTTTGAACACAAATATAGTTCGAAAGGGATTTGTTTTTAGTCTATAAAACATACGCTTTATTTAATAATTTGGTATTTATTTATCATAACGTTATTTATGTATAAAGAGTATACAAATGCGGGAAAACTTTTGTAAGAATTAGTTTCTATTCAATTGTTTGTGAATAAGGTTTGCGCTCAAAAACATTATTTGCAAACAATAAACTTAAATGAAATAAATTGAAGACATTTTCGGAATTAATTTGATTTTTAGCCTTAACTAAATTTTATCGCAAAACTGTTTAAGTAAATAAATTGATTCCTAAATCATAGTTGAATCAAATTTTATTATTAATTAAATTTTTCAAAGTTATAATTAATTAAATTCTGAAAAATAAGGAATTTTTAGATATAAAAATTAATTAAATTAGAATTGAATTGTTGTTGAATTGTTGTTGAATTGTTGTTGAATTGATATAAAGATGAAGTGTTTTACACCACAAATTTCATGGCATAACAGAGATCCGATTCTAAGTGTTGACATTCAGAATAGATTATTAAATAAAAGTGAATCAAAGGTGTGCTATAGAGTGGCCACAAGTGGTAATGATTCGCATGTAATCCTATGGAAGGCTTCTATTAATGATAATAATAATAATAATATTAAATCATCGAATGTATCGTTTGAATGTTTGGCTGATTTAACTAAACATCAGAGGTCTGTAAATGTGGTCAGATTTTCGCCTAAAATTGAAGACAACTTTTTGGCCGCAGGCGATGACGACTGTGTTATATATATCTGGAAGTTATGTGAAGACAATAATGACATCGATATGAAAAGTCCTGAAAAGGGAAACAGTGGTAAGAAATCATTTTGCGTTAAACATAAAGACAATTCGGATGAAGATGAATGTGAAGTGATTGAAGACTCTGATAGTCAGCCATTTATAGCTAGAGCTCATTTGCCAGAAGGTCTTGAGACAGATGTGATCGCAAAAGAGGTTTGGAAACCATATAAAATACTGAGAGGACATCTTCAAGATGTGAGTGATATCTGTTGGTCACCCGACGGACAAATGATTCTCTCGGGTTCTGTCGATAATATGGCATTTGTATGGGATATACATAAAGGTCAAAGACTTATTAAAATAGTTAACGAACACAAAGGTTTTGTTCAGGGCGTCACTTGGGATCCAATTAATAAATATTTGGCTACACTTTCAGCCGATCGTAATATGAGAATAATTAATACCAATACTGGAAAGACTGTATATCGTGTCCATAAAATGCGTACCGAAGAGGGAAAGTCTTCTCGACTTTTCTATGACGACACTCTTCGATCTTTTTGTCGAAGACTTACTTTTACTCCCGGGGGAGAGTTTCTGATCGCACCCTCAGGTATAATGGAATTAAATGATGACAACGATAATAATGATGACTCTAATAAATATATTAATACCACTTATATTTTTGAAAGAAAATCACTAAATAAGTATGTTTTCTGTTTCCCTAATTTTTAAAAATAAGGATTTCTCATCTTTAAAAATAAATTAATCTCTATTTTAAGGCCATCTTTCTATTTGCCGTCAAAGAAGTATACGATAGCAGTCAGTTGTTGTCCACAATTGTTTGAACTGCAAGAAAATCTTGAGAATCAATTCCAGTATAAAATATTCTTAAATTTATTAATGATTTTTAGTTTTATTAATTATACTAAACTCTGATTTTTTAATTGAATACAGATTTGCGTATAGAATAGTGTTTGCGGTCGCGACACAAGACTCAGTAATATTCTATGACTCACAACAAGCTCTACCCTTTGCACAGGTGTCAAAAATTCATTATTTAAGACTAACAGACATTTCGTGGTCACCCGACGGACGTATGCTTATCGTGACCTCAACTGATGGTTTCGCAACTTTTATAACGTTTAATGACAATGAATTAGGCGTTCCATACAATGGACCAAAATTTAATTTTGAAGAAATTGAGTCCAATTCACCGATTAATGCAAAAAATAGCTCTAAAATTAATATAACAGTTGAGTCCACTCCTGAACCTGAAAAACAAATTAAAAAAATATCAACACCTGCTATCACTACTTTTTTCAAGCCTTCAAACGAAATGCCAATTATTGAAACCGCAAATGATGTCATATCTGTCGCCTCAAAATCTCCTACAAATGATTCGAAAAAGACTATTGACTCGAATATAATGAGTCCAGAAATTAGTGCTTCTGTTGTATCAAAAGCTCCTCAAATGACTCCTGAAATCGAAAAACCAATAAATAAGAGTTCAATCAAATCATTCTTTAGACCTAAATCTGAAACACTGAATGCTTGCAATACAAAAGCAACAATTGAAGAACAATCGAATGGAAAAAAGCGTAAAGAAGTTGTGGTTGACTTAACAGAAGACAGTGAAGACGCAGAGCTATTGAATCACTCTTCAAAACGAGCAAATTATTCTCGCTCTCCATTAAGACACTCAAATCATGTAAATCTTGAGACGTCTTCACTCTCGGCTCTGGTCGCGCCTCAAAATTGTAAAGTTAAAGAACATTCTGTTAGAAAATTAGTGGATCAGTTCGAAGAAGTTTCAATGGATGAGTCATCAAATCTAAACGTAAATAATATAAGTGAAACCAATAATGATATGAAACCAAAATCATTGTCAACAGAAACTAATGTGGAAACAAAATCTGAGAGCAATTCGAATCTCTCATTACAAACATCGCAACCGATAACAAGTTCTAAACCAAAACAGCCGCGAAGAATACAATTTCAAACTATAGGGAAAAAGTAACTGTATATTAGTTTACATTTTATTTCTATAACAAAATGAGCTCAACTATCAATTTATGTAATTATCGTTCAGTAAAAATATGAAAAGTGAAACAAATTCTTACTCTTAGTTATTATATTATATATGTATTAATAATTTAATCAAATTTAAAAGCATTACAATATTATTTACAAATAACAAAATAATAACCAAATTAATTTACAAGCTATACATGTTTTGTTTTATTATTAACAACAAAATAATTAATAGGCAATTAAAATAAATTATATAAACTTATAAATGAAGATATGGTTAACATAATGGTTAGAATGGAATTAAGCTGTCTTTTCAATCGACAACTTAAGGAATTTAAAGTTTAGGTAACATTTATTTGGCTTTTACTAATCAATAGGAATTATTCTAAAGATGTGTAACAAGTAATGGACTATAATTTCTGGAATAACTTTTGAGTATTCTCTCTATTAATCTCAAAAATGACTAGTTTTAAAATTGCATTCAATGGTAAATAGCGTTTCTCTTTTAAAATATTTATGAATTACAAGTAATAATATAATGCTGTTAAGAATCTATCAAAAGACATGTTTTAAAGCACCAAAAATAAGCATTAACTTCAGCCGAACTTTTTTATCACTTCAATGTTTGCATTTTTAGGTAGTCTTTTGAGTAAATTAGAAACTATTAATTAATTCACGTTTTCCATTGTATGTGAGATCATACAAGTGTTGTTATATTATTTTAACTATTCATTTAAGCCTTTGCGTAACATTAGCCAAAGCAACCGATAAAGCCTGTAAAGCACTAAATGGATACTGAAAGTCAAGAGTATAGGCATTGCCATCGATTCGACCGAATTGCATAACCTGAACATAAATACAAACAATTATTTCAAACTCGATCCAAATTTATATTTATATATATTATTTATTATATAATAACTATAGAGAGTGAGACTGACTGCACACCAAAAGTTTTGATTCAAAGATATATAGTCTGAAAATAAAATTATATTGTTTTCAGTATCTCTTGTTATTCTTGAGTTTAATTACATAATTGTTGACTGAATCAGAATCATCAACAATAGTAATGATCAGATTCTAGTGCTCTATTAATTTGACTTGAGCTTAAAGTTTGATTCGAATGATCAAATGAGAGATCATTAAAAGCTCAGATCACTACTTCTTCACCAAAGCTTATGCTAGTATTATATATAATTTTTCACTATTCATTATCAAAGCTACCAAATAATTATTATGATTGTGTTGGCCATCATTTTCTAATATAAATTCTTTTCATACAATAAATGATCAATAGCTTTTATTACTCTTCATAACTTATTAATCTTAAGCCAAAAATCATCAGAAATCTTATTGAAGTCATATTTTAAAATATCTATAGATAAGACTATCTAAAAAATATCTAAAGATAAATATCTATCTAGACATAAAACTTATAGATTGTTTGTATTAAACCTGATATATTGTAGACTGCCTTAGATTTTATTATAATTTTAGAGAGTTTTATATAAAGTTAAAATTTGCCATTTGATTGCTAATTAACTAATTCGAAAGTTAAACTTAATATTAAACTAATGAAAGCATTTCAAATTTCAATTTATTAGTTAAACCTCAACGAAACTCACTTTCAAAGTTCACTAATTATTACTTTGTGTTGAGTGAGTGATAATTTTTTCCGGAAAGCTCATCAAATATTTTGAAAAATTGGAGAATGAGGCAAAAAATAATCTTTTCTGATATTATTTAACAAAACATGTTGAGTGTGCAGTGAATAATATATTATACACCTCTAGAAAAGTTTATTTTGAAATAAGAAATACCTGTTTTCCCTGATATTCAATTTGAAAGTTTTTGGCTGATTCTTGAGTGACACGACCGCCAAAATCTAATTGATAGACTTGTGACACTTCATTCCAAAGCGGGGCCTTATTATGCAAAACGAATTCACGATAACATACTGTCTGTTTTTTAGTGTTAGTTTCAATTTCAGGCTTAACTCTACTGCCGCGTCGTTTTACTTTGAATTTTTTTCTAAAATGTTGTTTTTGGAATGACTCCAGATTTTTGAAATCAGATGATGTGTCACATTCTTCATCATCACTTGTATTGTCATCTTCTGAACTACAGTCGAGATAGTTTAGCCTAAATAATTAATTATTTAAAACAATAATTGCTCAGAACTTGAAATAGCGGGTCTCTAAAAATTTATATTTAAAACTGAAACATCTCTTGAGATCTCATATATTGTACAAAATACAGAATTTGTATACAGAATAGCACATTAAGTGCATGTTTAATAGATCAATAGAAATGTCGTTTCGCATGAAACTGCGTTTCATCTGTGTCTAGAATTGATAATGAGAAATAAAATGATAAAATTGATCGAGTCGTTAGATAATTAATGATTGATTATATGTCTAAAAGTAAGCATAGTTTCCATTAAGAATCCATTGATCAGAGAAATAGAATCATAGGCTAGAAGCTTGATATCATTATTTGGATGGAATCAAACAGTATTGCATTTAAACCAAAAGCTCTAATTAACTATTGATTTGATTTCACTAAAATTTCAGTTTAATTACTTTTAGAATTACGATTCTTTTGAAAATAAAAAAATGCTTCCATTAAATGGAAAGTAATTATCTATGAAAAGACTAATTTGAATAGTGATAGTTTTAATCTGAAAAGATCTGCATAATTGATATAATTAAATAGTTTTATACTTAGCTTTGACTAAATATTTCGATAAAACGCTGTTATTTATATATTAGAGAATAATTTAAATAAGAATATGAGATTTGGAGCGAAAATCAATGAAAAAATACTTCTCGAATACAGTAGAAAAAAGAGTGGAAAGAGAAGTAAAAAGATGGTAACGAAGAAGATTTATTAGTGATAATAAGCTTACTTTTGTTTCATTACTTTTCTTAACATCATAGGACTATATAAGAGTCCCTTTCCCTGAGCTTTACGTCTTCTTATGTTTGCCAATAGTGGTGAGGCCGGAAGGCTTCTATTATGAATAGTTGTGGCACTTATGGTGTTCATTGAATTAGTGCTTGTGCTGGCGATCGCTTGCGGTGACGGCAAACTCCCTCTATGACTATGAAGACGAGAACTTAATGTAGAGTCAGGAGTGTCTGTATTCTCATCTCTTAAAATTGATTTTTCCGATGATTTAAGTTGAATGGATCGCGAACTAGAGGTCAACACATCGTTAGTCATACCTTTATCAACAAAATTAAATGTCGTTTTCTTTCTAATGCGATTCACTAATGATTCAGATGAAGGCATTACGCATGTCGTTGAACAAGAATTGATGCCTAAATTTGATAAAATTTGTTTATCTTTCGGCGGCTTTTCAATGGAATCACTATTATTAGTGGCATTGATAATAGTGAGACTTTGCTTAACACATTCCGATGAATCACTTATTGAACGATCTTCTTCTTCCTCTTCGAAAGACATACAATTCCGTGTTTTTTCCAGAGAGTGATTCGGAGTTTCAGACATTTCTAAACTATGACTTTGTTTGGATGCTCTGAGTGTGAGTCGTCTCTGAAAACTATATCCAATTTGATTATCAGTACCGGTTCTAACGTTAGTGAATTCACTTCCAATGGTTGGCTGCATATGACATATGGACCTATTCTTCTGAAACATAACTGATGGCGATCGAGAATACTGTTGCAAATCTGCACTTTCCTCGCCTTCAAAGTCATCAATGAATTTAAAATCATTAGAAATGTTTGATTTTGAATCTATGGCTAATGTGTCGGCGAAACTATTACTACAATGAAGAACAGAAACTGCACCCCAAGTCGATGACGCCGATGGTGTCGATGAGACAATAGTGGCCGGACATCGGCGTTGACTTTTGGGACTGCAGGGAAACAGTGATGTCGTATCACAGCTTCGACTGGCCGTTAAATCGGATTCAATGCACGAAACACTTGACTTTCGCGGAGATTCCTTTTTAATGATTTTATATCTCATTCCTTTTGGTGGCGAAACATTTGGTGAAATCGATTGACTCGAAGTCAAGTGTGGGTAATGTCTTATATCATTAGATGATGTATTGTTTATATTGATAATTGCGGGCGAATGTAATGATTCACATCTATTTACACTATAATAACTTGAAGGCAATTCTGAGGCGAAACGCTTTGCTATCAGACTAAAAGTTTCTTCAGTCTGTTCTTCTAAAGTCTTATTTTCTATCAATGGCGAAAACATTGTCTGAGTATTCTTCTCGTGTGATAAGGAATTCAAAAGTTCAGTAATTGATTGAAAACTAGTTTGTGTTGATATAGAGGTTGACATTGTAGTGATTGGCGGACCAGTCATTTCCATACTTACAGAATGTGAGTCACCGTTTATTTGCAAAGTAAGCAATTCTTCCGTAAGAGTGGGCACAAAATTATTAAAATCTAAATTAGGATTGACTGAAGATGAAGACTGACCTGATCTATGAAACTGAACGGTCGATCTTTTCTCTGGTGAAACAATACGAGTTTGACCGATAAATGTTTGGTTTGAATAACGAATATTCTTGATGGGTGTCATCGGAGCAATTGGAGCACTAATGCCTTCGTCAAGCATTGAAGACATTGCCATTTCGTCTTCTGAATCCGATGACATGAAGTTATTGTTGTTGTTCTCAAACTTTTTAACTTCTGGGAAACTTGAATTTTTATTATCTCCGAGTTCTTTAATAGAGAGAGTCATTTGTCTGGGCTGAAGATGCAAAAGACTCGTTCGATAATTAATTGATCCCAACTGTGATGGCAGCCAAGATGATAGACCAAGTATTTTGAATTTTGTGCCCCAAATGTTTGATGTGACGAGAACTAGCTTTTCGTGTTCAGGCATATCATCTATATATACATCACGTTTTGTACTATTCGATGAGTTATTACTCGTTATCGAAGCTTCCGACGATTCATTACTACGAGCTCTAAAACGGCGCGATCGAAAACGCCTCGTTCTTCGTGTTTGAGGCGATCTTCCATTAAATGGTTCATCCATTTCACTATCAGAAGATGTTCCATAAGGTGTAGAATTGCTGTTACTATTATGTGAGGGAGAAATCATTCCGTTTTGAAGAGGATAACGATTACTATTTTTATGACTATTATTATTATTATTGTGTTCAGAATCATCGAGTTGTGGGTCAAAAATGATGAATTCAGGTTTTAGTTTACTGGCTCGCTTTCCCTTTAGAATAGGAACGAGACCTCCTAAATACTCAACATATAAGACATAACTATTAGTACTGGTCATTAAGTCTTCATCGTGTCTAATCATTGTGCAGTGAAGACGAATATTATTATCAGGTGGAGAAGAAACAAATTCACGCAAATGAGTCAAATCTGGAAGAAAGCACTGAAGAGTTTGTGTAAATAGATTTGAAACAGTGTTTTGTAATCTTGTTGGCAAAGGTAACTGTTCTGTTAACTTCTCATTTTTGAGACACGTATAAACTGCAAGTCTTGATAATAATTGTAGTGAAGGAATTCTTTTAGTGATCCACGCGATGTATAGAACAGGACCGCAACCAATGAATAGTCTTTTATCGCTGTGGCCCCAAGTTATCGATGTTACGGGATATTGCGTGAAATCCAGAGTTGTCCTCAACCTTAACGTACCATTAATTGTATAAAATTGTACAATATTTTGATACTTGAAAATTCGATCTGCAGTTGTGTCTTGAGTGGGATTCAATATTTTATGTCCAACTATTGCCAAAACCTCTCCATTATTAGCCCATTCAATCTTTGTTGATAACATACCCGTTCGGATAATTATAGGGAAGAGATCGTCATAATTCCTCATTATATAAATAGTTCCGTCAATAAAACTGACCGCCAAAGCAAATATCTTAGACTCGTTTCCATTTTTATCTCGTTCTTCATCAGAGTCTTCCATTTTAAACTTTTCACAAGACCATGACATAGAAGTGATAGCAATACCTTCTTGAATGCTAACCTGTGCAACCATTGTGCCATGTACGTCTATTACTATAACATTTATATTAAACAATATAAAACATCTATACATTCAATTCCAATTACATCTAAACATAACCCCAAAATGCAGTTTAGATTATAAACTATTATAATAAGTATAATTACCTAATATATGACCGCTTGAAGTGCCAAAAATCACATTTTGATCATCTGGAGACCAAATTCCACATGAAATGGTACAACTGTCTAAGTTAAGCATTGATGACCAATACCTTTGACCAGAAACAGAGCCCACGAGTACAAAACCATCCATATAACAGATAAGAGCCATCCTTCCGTCGTGACTCCATGAGAAGTCAGTTACTTGAGTGTTACGATCATTAATTAATTCTATAGACCACCGGCCCTCGTATTTGATCCAAACAAATATAATACCAGAGCTATCACAAGAGGCCAACTTCTGATAGGGTTCATTCCATTTAACTAAAGTCACATCAGATCGATGTCCGCGTAAATTATAATTAGTTCTTTGCGGCAAATCGTTTACTATATTTTTACGACTTCTACAAGTAGTGAAAGTGACGCCAACAATGCCTCTAATATTTCCTGTTGCGAGCCATCCGTCCTGATAGTAATTAGTTCTATTCAGTTTCCAGCCCTCGTCTTCACTCTGTAGGAGACCGTCCGGTACTTTTCCCATCCATGTCAATGATGATAAATTAGAGTCAGAATAAGAACTCGGCCTTTGAATGCGTTCAAAATGAAGATGCATTCTCTAAATCAGGTCTCTATTCAATTTTTATCATTCTATTCAATCAAATTCGAAAGGCTTCTGAACAATACTAGTAGTAATGATAGTATTTCTGTTGACATATTAATGAAAGTTGTTTGAGAGGTGAACTCAGAATAAATATACATTTCCATCGAAAATAACAGAATAAGTTGAACATTAGATGGAATTTCGATTATCGCAGCTTCTTATGTAAATATGGGTCTCAATCTTGTTATATATGAAGACATGAAGACCTCAATCTCCTCTATAAATATAGAACATTGATTTTTAAAAATTAATTTTAAGCCTATTATTAATAGGGAGTTCACCAAAAATAGCAGTTACAAAACATGGGTTAACCATCACTATTATCGATCAGTTTTGTGATTAACGCGCGTCTCAAACATTATAATCTATGGCGAATAAATAGGACAAAATGTATGTCTTATAAAGCATAATAGCACTGTAGAGTCAACTGAAACGATGATAATAGAGAAAGAGAGAGGAGTTTAGAACACAGAGAGTGAGAGAGTGCAAGTGTGGGAGAGTGCGTACAGAATATGCATTGCTATCTATAATGTTATATACGATTGCAACCGATGCTCAAACTTTTAACCCGATATATATCCACCTTTATATCGATTGAAACTATGGTATTCTTTTTTTACAGTTCACACTATTTGGCTTTATTCGGCATAAGCTCACTCACAGTGGTATATATAAGCCATGCATAGACAGCCAAATAGTATGCAGTATTTATTCTAACTCTACATTTGAATGAAATGTTATCCTCAATTGAAATCCTAAAACTTTTTCACTGCACGCTATATCTCATGTACAGTAAAGTATAACATTTCTTTCAAATATATTTATGGCATTGCATTTTCTCACTAAACAAACAGTTGAATTTTTTGTGAATAATTTGCAATTGTTGAGACTGAGATTGACTTTTTGGATGAAAAATTGCTTCCTTTAATACCTTTATAACCAAACTTCGTAATACATTTCGATTTTGTTCTTTATTTGCTGACATATCTTATGTTAACAATAATGCTCACAAAATGAAACTTTAATCGCTAGCCCTTAAGGCGTAATATTTCACAATAAGTTAGGATTGAACAAAAGTTGGTAGTGAAAAGTGCCTGACATGAGTCACAATGGTTGTGAAGTTGTTAATGCAATATAACAATAGGTGTTAATCTGCCAATAATTGTATTTTCACAGAAAAGCAAATTGATGTACATTTATAGCAATATTGTTCTTTAGGGCTTATAAAACAAAAGTTTTAAATGAAAATACAGATGAAAAGCAAACATAAATCAGAACATAAAATCATAATAAAATCATAATAAAATGGCCTCAAACCAAATGATTCACAAACTAATTTTTTAAAGTCAATTAATCCCGAAGAAAGATTCATTAAAAAGTATACTTATGTAGGATTTTCAAAATGATCTGAAACATATAGTAAGTTATATCGAAATTTTTCTGAATCGAGTCTCAAATAATGTTCAGACAGTTATTGTTTTAATCAATTTAAGCATTTCATTAGTGAACCGAAAAATCAAAATATTTATGGATCAATTTAAATAAAAGATATTTTAAAAATGATGTATTGCAGGGATTCTCAAATGGTGAAGAGGTCTCATGTGGTGCACATTTTTGGGAACAATTCTATGTCGTTTGTTTGAAAATAAAGTTTTTGATTGCTATCCTTAAAGCTATTTTTGCTATAAAATTGAAATTAATGTCTTTCAAGTTTGAAACATTCGAAAAATGTAAAGTAAAGCTTTTTTAAATATTTTTCAAATTTATTTATGAATTAATAAGATTTTTAGGGGAAGATTTCAAGTTTTGATGATTATTCTAAAGATTAGTGAATTAGTTTTTATATAAAAATTCTGGTTCTCTTAATAATATGTGGTTAGTGGTAAGCAAACAGTTTGACCCAAGAAATGGTATGACTGCGACCTGTTTAGGAATTTAGTGGTAATTTACTCCACACCAAAAAGTGTGGGATCCACTCATTTAGATTATAAAATACAGTTTAGAATCAAATGCATTTAATTTTAACTTTTGATTCTTCTTTTTTAGTTGAATATAATTTTAACAGTAAAGTCACATAATGTGATGCTCTCATGAATCAATTATTGAATTGAAAACTGATTTTATCAAATATTTCGTATTTATACTTTTATGTGAAGTTTACACTAAGCTAAATATACTTTGAATTTCAAGTTTTCACATTTGATTCAAAGTTATTTCAGGAACAGAATCTCATAAAAATATACTAAATGTAAGAATAAATAACTCAAATTCATGACCTAAAGTCAAATAATATGGTTTTTAATCTAATTAACTTTTGAATTAATTTTTATATCAGCTTAAAACAAATATTTTGAATTTTTAAAAAGTATACTTATTTCTTGAAAAATAGATAACAAATCTTGAGAAAAAAAAGTTAGTTTTGCTTAAAATTAATAACCCATGAAATCCTATTTTACTAAAATAAAAGGAAATAACCATTGATGTCTTAAATGTCAGCTTTAATAGCATAATAAGTACGGTTTTTTTAAACAAAGTAAAGTTCGTAAGAAATGTAAGCAATAGTACAATAAGATAAGACTTATAAACTTTATGATAAATTTTGATCATAACTTGAATCAAATCAAAAATGATTATTAATCAAATGATAGTAATGGTTTTGATTCGATTCAAATTTTGGAAAAGACTTACCAAAAAGATTATATGTTATCAAAATTAATATTGAGTTCCTTTGCGACCCTTTCTTGCAAAGACTGTACCGCTATTTTAATGTTAATGCGCTCAAAATGTAATCAAAATCATCGATAAGCAGAATATCAAAACTTTATAACTACTGTTATATTGTAATAAAAAGTAATCAATGCATGTTTCAGTTCTTTTATTGAAAAAATGATGGCAAACATTAGAACCAAAAATGCTTTTTATTATAATGAATGTAAAACAAAAATTGTTCAAATATTTTTCGAGTACTCTAAGCATTAAACTACATAATAATAGATATAAGAAAAAAGCTTTGGAAAACTGTACGAAAGTTACGTAATATTAACTCAAATATTAATGCTTTTAGTATAAAAAGATTAAGTTATTCGAGAGAATGAATGTCTTCAATATCAATTGAGAACATTCTATCACAGAATATAAATATTCATTAGTGCGAACAATTTTGTTGATCGTAACTTATTTAGCAATAGTTATTCAATTCCTTTTTGGTATTTTATTACTTTATTTTCATTTAGAAAATGTTTCGTTTTTTGTCTTTAAATGCTTTGTTTAAAACTAATCCATAAATCATTATAAGCTTCATTCGCTTTAAACATATTTCTTTGTCCTTATTTTTGAAAGTTTTTGGTTTCTCTTATACAGTACTGAATAAAATAACATTTTTATTATTTAACTTTATTTTAATTAATTATGTTTAAAAGCCTGATAATTAATTCATTTTTTATCAGTCTATTTATTCATCAATTAATTTATTTAAATGTTTACTGTATATTATATTTAGGCTGTGGTTCCAAAAACGATCCCCAGAAACACACACCATATGAAACAAAATTTGGAAAAAGTTCATCTTCAATAAGCATTTTTAAACATTTTTCATAAATGCTTTATCTCTATTTTGAGAAATATAAAGTTTTATAGTTCGAACTTTTAATCAACAAAATAGGATATTTTCTCAATTAAAAATTACAAAAGTTTAAGACCTTATCAAACGTAAACAAAAAATATAAATATTATAATCAATGATGACAAATAGGTTTTAATTAAGAAAATACTGTATATTTTTTCTCTTATTTTGTTGACTAAAAGTTCTAACTATTAAACTCTCTATTTATCAACTTATTGCTCAAAATAGAGAAAAAGCATTTATGAAAAATGTTTAAAAATGCTTTTTGAAGAACTTTTTCCAAATTTTGTTTCATATGTACAGTATATGAATGAATTGCTAATGAAACGGTATATAACAAAAATCGCTGAACGGAGAAAAACGCGTTCAAAGTTTTTCTACACTTAAAACTTATAATTATTCAGCGAATTGAGATTTAGGGACTAAACTCATATCTTAATCCTCTGCATAATTATAAGTTTTGAATGTAGAAAAACTTTGGACGCGTTTTTCTCCGTCCAGTGTTTTTTGTTACACACTATTTCATTAGCAGTTCATTCATATTTTCTGAACCATAATCAAGAGCAGAACTTGAATTTCAAATTTGAGAGCGGGAAACCCACCAATAAGTTACGCCCACCGAAGATTTTACCATTAGGTTCACTGAAAAAGTTTTCATTATTTTTGAACATGGGTTTCAAAGAGAAAAATCGGCACAAAGATCAGGAAATCTTCATCATTGAACCTAATGGTAAAATGTTCGGAAAATTAAGCATAACTTCTTCAAATGGGGGGTTTCCCGCTCTTAAATTTTAGATTCAAGATCTACTCTTGATTCTTGTTCAGAAAATATATATGTATATGAACTAAGAAATTGATGCCTCTCAAGTTACGTGAGCTATTATCAAAATCATATATCTCTATAAATGTTGGCCCACCTCAAAAACTGAAAAAGTTATACAACAATGAAGTTTTAGTGTAAATATAGCGAAAATGCCTGCAGAGGGACTCGTATTCATTTATCTTATATATGATTTCCATAATAGCTCACTTGAGAGACATCAATTTCTTAGCTCATATGTATATTTGTTGGATTGTTCCAGACGTTTACGTAACCAAAGCCAAAAATTTCTTATTCAAATACATAAGGATTTATCAAAAAAAGTTATTTTTCACTGAATTTTTGTTTTTCAAAAATCATTAAATTTATTCGGCTGACCTATCAATACTTTTTAAATTGAAACTATAATTTAATTCTAAAATCAATTTATGACTTTTTGAATTTTCGACTTCTTATCGAATGAAAATAATCTTTATTTGATGAAAACAGTATCTGAGATAAAAAAGCATTTTTTCCTTTAGTCTAAACTCGAACTTTTTCAAGTTTTTTTTTTAAATACAAACAAATAAATGAAATTGAGTTTCAAAGAATACACGAGTTTCGAAATTTAATTTATGATCAGCACTCGTTTTCTCGATATATCAAACATTTCAAATTCAAATAATGATTTTGGATTGAAATCAATATTGATTTTTTTTTGGAAAGAATGCGTTACAATATTAACCCATATGAAAGTCTAAGTTAAAAAATTTGAATATAAATTCAATTTAACTGCAATTTTGTTGATTTGGAGTCTTATTGATTAAATATAAATCAAATAAAATGTATTTCACTTTGAAATATACTGAAACTTATATGAGTCTATTTGAATTCATTGCACGAAATTTATTCAAATAATATTCAGTGAAAAGAAAATCTGGTGAACACTGGAGAGCATGTAATGCTTTATTTGTTAAGCTTATAAGTGAATGATTATTATTTGCCCAAAAGTGAGTCTAAACCAAATTTTGATCCCTTTGGATTCAATCAATCATCAAATTTGAGATATCTATTGACCATAAAAGTACTTAAAACAAAGTTAAGTTAACTCTATATTATGTAAACTATACTTTCACGCCTTTTATCTTATTAATTATATACAATTCATTTCTCAAATATCAATACAATAATGCATCGAAACTAAAATAATTCTGCGTTTAAATGTTGTTTAAACACAAAGTGAGTCCTTATCTAACAATTCCAGACTTGGAATAAATGTTTAAGAATTAGGTTCTTATCTAAGACTTAAGTTATTCGATTCGTTCACACCTTTTGAAAGTAATGTTTTTATCATAAATATAGAACTTAATCAATACAATTATTAATAAACAATTTATATGAAACTTTTTCATAATAATAAGAGTATCTTTACTTCTTCTAAAGTGTCATTTAATTGAAACTATTTCTCATTTAAGACTTTCATATATTTCTTGCATTTCAAAGAAACTAAAAAACAAGCATTTAATTCATTTTTTATTTATATATTCAATTCAAGAAATATTTGATAATAATTTTGAGGATCAGTTATTATGTGAACAGAAACAGTGTTTCTCTGCTTTGAATTTCTATATTTCGAAGTTTTATCTCTTATTTGAATCATAAGTTATTTTTCACAGACATTAAGCTTTAGTTATTATTGAAATATAAGTCTAATTGATGTAAAAATTTGATTAGTTTTGTGTATACGTGAATACAAACACACACACAAAACAATAATGATTCTTATGCTCAGTACAAATAGATAAGAAAAATAAATCGTATTTTAATATGAATTAATGAATTCATTAAAATTATTATAACATTATTATTAATATTTGAATGAAATAATGTTTAATAATTAAAACAAAAATAACAATAGTAATCATTGAATTACCTTATCTTTCAATTAATATATTAGTATTCTTTCACATTAATAAATATTCATATGTAAGAACTCTTGTGATTCAGTGTTTAGTAGAATAAAAACAATATTTAGTGAAACATTAGGAAAGAATCGACTCAATACTGATTCAATTTTGACTTATCTGTTGTTGTGCTTCGAGTTGTTCATAGTATTGGTTTATAGATTAGTTTCTTATGCATAGATTCTATAGAGTGAACACGAATACGAATGCGCTCTACTTTTCATCAACTTTAATGCTCTAATGGATTGCTCTGATCTATACCTCAATGTCATCTCATTATGCCTTAATGTTTAGGCATTCAATCAATTAAATCACAATTAGAGACTTCATTAACTCAAACAATTTTGTACAAAATCATTGTTTAAAATGTCAAATACTTTTCAACTAAATTATAAAAAAATAGTATAAACTTAAATACGAATGCTTTAAAATACCTGTATATCAAATTCAAGCGAATAAGTCATTCAAATAATTATAAAGTTTTGCGATAATAAAAACTGATTTTTTAATTAAGTCTTTGAGAAACTTAATTCTACAGATAATAGTAAAAATATCACAAAATATATATTAATCCTTTTGATGAAATAGTCATTCAATTTGATTGTGAATTTTGAGAACTCTGAAAAATAATACAAGCAATTAAACCAAGTATTATAAACTTGAAATCATCAAAACACTATTGATTATACAAATATATTTATCGATCACTTTGTTAACAAATTGTTCCCTGTTTTCACAATCTACTATTTTTTATATCTACTTATCTCTTAAAACAATAATTATTCAATTGTTGATCAGATATTTAACTGATTATTTTGAATACAGTTTTCGATTAAGAAAAATATCCTTTTACGATAGTTTGAAACATGGATTGAGATTAGTATTAAACAAAGAATTATAGGATAAATAATTAATCATTCGATTTTTATTTTCAAACTATCACTTCAGAATTTTGCATAAAAAATAAGAGTTTCATTTTGAATAACTTAATGGGTTCTATTGAGAAAAAAACATAATTATCAACTTTGAAAACTTACAAATAAAAAAAATTCAAAACCCCAATATTCATGAATAATACTCATGCATAGAATAATTGATTGAAGTGAGCATTTAATTGACTTGGCTTTGGTTTGAGTTTCTAGTCTATGAGTTTTGATTTTGTTTTAGAACTAATTCAACTTTTATGTAATGACGTTTCGCTTCCATTTTTCATATCTTTTACTTTCTTTTTAAGATTTATTTTTCTCTGTTTTCTATCTTTCTAAATATATCATAATATCCAAAAGTATGCGTTTGTCTGACATCTTATAGGCTCTGTCAGGACATGATACAGACCTGAGACCGGTATCATTACAACCAGTATAACCTCGACCGGAACGCAAAGAAAAAAATTTCCCGAAAAGTAACCAGAGGCCAAGTTACCGAAGTCAAGTTTTGCACATGATGCTTTTCTATGCAAAATTTTTTAACCAACTTTATTTATGCTCGCGTAGCAAAACTTGTTCTAATATTTGAATAATTTTAAGGCTTTCGCTTTCGGTTTTTGAAAGGAGTGATTTGTGGGTCAAATACTGACGAGAGAGCTCGGGGGCCAAACACGAAGAAATACTTTATGATTAGGGATGAAATTATATAGTTAAGCCATCGCTAAGGTTTTGAAAAGCAGTTAAACAAAAAAAAATTGAGAGATGAAATTTGAAGCATTAAATGAAAATAATAATCTTGACAGACAGTAAAACCCATGAAACGATAATTAAAAGTGAAAGTTAAATAATTGTATTTTTCTCTACGGTATAAAATATAGGTTACAGTATTAGAACCATAAATTTTAAA
>JAQFXV010000419.1:0-23184 GCA_034694065.1 Camisia spinifer
AAATTCGTTAAAGGATTTATTGAATTTTTAATCAACGAATAAAAACAGGTGAACATTTCGCAGGAACGAATTGATATGTTGTAATCAAAAAATTTGTCTGTATGAATATAGACTCCGTTTCTGGATATGATACAGACATGAGATAGTTGTCATTAGAACCAGTGTGACCTGAGGAGAGTAATTAACAAAGAAATTTTCCCGAAAAGTGACCATTGACCAAATTACCGAACAAAATTATACAAAACTGATGCCTTTTTATAGAAAAATGTTTTTCATTTCTATTATATGATAAATAATTTTATCGGATGTCAGACCAATATCCGTTAGCACTCTGATCAACACAAGCCGGCACTCTGGCCAACTACCGTTGGCTTTCTGGTCAATTCCCGTCGGTCTTCTGGTCAACTCCATTCGGTAGTCAGGCCAACACGCAACGGCATTTTTAGAACAGGCTTAATTGCAAATTTCAATTAAAATATTTTGTTTTTGAATTTCAAAATATTTCAAATAACCTGTTTTAAAAATGTGTTCCAGATGTGTAAAGCCAATTATCAAACACCCTTTATTTTCTTTTTTATTTCAATAAATTCAATCAGCTCTCATTGAAATTAAATTTTGGTCTTTTCAATGACCAAATTACTTATGAAGGTTTATTCGACTGAATCACAGCTCAATTATAGTGGAAATGAGAAATTAAACTTCGTGTATTAAAACAAATTAATTGTCAAAAGTAAGAAATTAATTTGATTTGATTTAGTCTTTTTCCAATTTTTTGTCAGTTTCCCATTCATTGATACTGTTTTGCAATTATTGATTTATTGCATGTTAGAGAATAAAGTCTGACTTTATTATAAATAGACATCTTTTTATGTTATAAAAATGTAGTACAAGTTCGTATTGATGGGAAATCAAGGCTATTATAGCTTATGGCAAATAAGTATTCATTGAATTATTTGAGCGTTTTGTTCGTTCACTGACGCAATACATTAATTTATTGTCTATTTCTTTCATTTTATGTTCAAATCTTGCATTTCTTTCACGACCTTTTCATATGATTTTAACACACAATTGGGAATTAAGTTTATATTTTTTTATCAGTTTTACTTATTTTTATGAATTTTATGATCAAAGGGATGAAAATGTCAGACGACCGCAGATTAAATAAAGAGATTTTTGAGCTTATCATCTAATACTTTACATGATTGTCATGAATTACAATTAAATGAAGCGCAATAACTGTTAGCTAATCTTGAATAATATTCTTTTTCGTTTCATTAGCAATTATTTAAACTAAACTTTAACCGGGTTTCTGCTTAACTATTGATATATACTGTAACAGTAGTATTCGAAACTTTAAACCCAATTTCAGCTGAACTTTAAACCCGATTTCAGCTGAACTTTAAACCCGATTTCAGCTGAACTTCAAACATTTTGCACAGCAAAGTCAGTATTTTCAATACTAGTGTACTTTTAGTCAACTTTTCTTACTCACAGAAAGTACATTAGAATTGAAAATGTTGTTTTACTAGCAAAAGTTGAGCTGTAAAGCCATGGTTAAGATGGTAAAGCCATGGTGTAAGTCAATTAGATAGGATGAATTCCAAAATATTTTGAGTTAAGGTTATACTTAATTTATGCAATTAATTTCGAAATTTTTTAAAGTATTTAGTCTTGAAAATATCATTTAGCATAAGCTTTAAAAAGTTTTTATTTCATAAAAACATCTTTTTATTATTTTCAGAAAAGTGAATATAATTTTCAACTCTCATCACGTCTTATTTTTTGCTGAAACTTTTAAAATGCTTTTTGTGGTTCTATTTGCTGTGTCCCTGATTTGAAGTTTATTGCATAAGCTAACATGTCATGGAATGTATACAGAATAATAATCAAAAACTACTATTGCATATCGAAGCTGATACTACAGTTGATTCTGCATTTTATAAGTTAACTTTTGCATTGGTTGTAAATTCATCTTCACTTAATAACAGAAGAGCTTATAAAATACAAAACACAGGCCTTAGCTTTGAAGAAAGATTTTTAAATCTGATCAATAAATAGAAACTTAAATAATTGAATCTGTTTTATAAGTAGAATTTCAAGCATTTTCTTAAAAGTTATTGCAATGAAGTGAAAATGACATATTTGTAGCAAAGAGAGTAATCTGTTCTCTGTCAGTGGTTTTCAAGTTGAGTGCAATATTTCCGTGCATTCAACTGATACTGCGTTTCTAAGGCTAATCATTTCATTGTTTGTGACTAAAAGTGGTTATAATTTATTCATAGCTTTGAAAGTTTCGATCAACAAAAAGAATGAAATGAACTCATTTGGATTTTAAATCATGAGCACTAATGAAAATGAAATTATACAAGTTGTAAAAGTTATCATAACCAGCCATAAATTGGATAGATTTGCGTTCAGAAATGTGAAATCTATGCAACAGTAGATATGAATTAACATAAAATTATTTTTCCTCACAATAAGTTAATTTGACACTAATTCATATTATTTTCAGAGAGAGAAGCACTTCGTTTCATCGAAATTCATTTAATAGGAATTCATACCATCGAACCCTTATTGTGATCCTTAATAATTTAAGAATCTCATTTTTTCGAATCCCATTTCTTCGAAAAATTACCCATTTTTTCGAATCTCATTTTTTTGAATTTCGTTTTTTCGAAAATATTCCCATTTTTCGAAAGCAATCGTTAGTTATTGTTTGTTTGTTGAAAATGGTATTCAAACTTAATTTCAAACTTTGAAGTTAGTCAGAAAAATATGAAATTAATGCGCCTAATCCTGAGTTAATCAATTGTATCACTTTTAAGATTAGAGCGATCTTAGTAAAGAAAAGTTCAGAACACTATGGAACGACCAATGTTTAACAATTCAATCAACAGCCTAAAAACCATAAGTTCATGCTTAAAGCTAAATTGTGTTTATTGAATTTTTGTGATCTTCAAAAACCGATATTTTAAGTTATAATCAAATAAACAATTTAAACAACTTACCGCTTTAAATATGTTTCAATAATCAATGTTCATCTGAAGAGAGTGATATATTTTCGAAAAAATGAGATTCGAAAAATGAGATTCGAAAAATGAGATTCGAAAAATGAGATTCGAAAAATGGGTTCGAAAAATTGATATTCGAAAAAATGGGAAGTCACCCATATTCAGATCTGCTTTGGTATGAAACTTAAACCTTGATTTCGATGAAAATATTTTCGATTTCAATATTCTAAAAACTTAAGGTTTTTAGTTTTGCAAAATTGGAGTTAAAATATTTGAGAATAATTTAACTTTTTATTTTGGGATCACAAATAAATTTCGGTCATATGAATTTCTATTATTTAAATTTCGATGAAGTATAACACTGAAGTTTTACCATTGAAAAGGTCTAAATTAATCTGCAAATGACAGCAATGCTTTCCCTATTAGTGATGTTACAGCACTAGGAAAGCAAACCTATCAAATCTCTTGACACCTTCTGTCTTAATTCTGTTGAGACTCTGGAATAAAAGACCTTAACTTCTAAATTGTATAATAATTGCTCACAAGAGCTAAGAAATCTCACTCGTGGCCTACAAAATGCAATCAAATCAATGTCAAAAACCTTTGCCCTTAATGTCCAAATTAATAGACTTTTGTTCTGAAGAACATTTATTTCATTTCATAGGATTACAATTGTATTACAGTATATGTAATAATGCAACCATTTATATGAAAAATAATGGGAAAACGGATAGAATCGTTCACTAATGCCTATAATGATTCAAGTTTAAACGTTAATTATATGTTTTCTTTTAAGTAATACCAATAGGGTTCGGCAAAAGGTAATTGCAATATTTTTACATGTTAAAATTCCATCTATTATTAATCTTAAGTAAGACTAAAATAACAAAATAACTTTCAAGCAATATTATCCTCAAGAATTCATTCAAAGGATCACAACAGACTCTCAAATTGACTATAAAACTACTTAACTGTAAAAACTTATTGGTAATCTGAAAAGACTAACATTCAAATATGCAGGTCAAGTTATTAGTGATGTAGAATTAATCCAATTTTTGGTTTAGCTTAGATTGTCTGCCATTTCTATAAAGTTGTCTTTAGTATACAATCTAACCATACAATAAAGCCTACCTTATCTAACCTTACTTGACGTATTGCGTCAACAGAAGCTCAAATTATCTTATATTATACAGATTTTTACATTAAATTACCCAACATTTTCAGCATTATTTCTCCCTAAATCATAAACAAATGTAATTAAATAAATATAATATAAGCTATAAACTCCATTCAAACGTTTATCACTTTTATCACAAATATACGAAAAAATTTAAAACAATTTGAAAAAAAAGATTTATGGTCTACAAGAATGAGTTAATCAATTGTTGAGTTCAGATAAACAAAGGAAAAGACAATATATATAACTACCGATAAAACGCTTAGATAAAGAATAGTGAGTTTTTACTTATTTGAAGTTTCGAATTGTTCTCTAAAATTTTGATAAATATGTCTTGAAATAGAAAATAATTCAAAGAGTGAAACGCATAAAATAGATCTGAAGGAATTATTTGAAAAAGCTTATCTTTAAACTGAAATTTAATGATTTATAATGCTCTCAAGTTTTATTTGCATATATTATGCAAGATTTTTAGAATTTGATATTAGTTGATAGAGAATTGAAATTTTCTTTTATATTGGCGAGACTGGAATGGTTAGAATGGTTAGAATTGTTGGAATGGTTGCCACAACAACGACAACCTCTATTAGCAATGTGTTCGCTACAGAACAAAAAGGAATCGATTTTTTATTGAAGTATTAAGTTTGTATTGCAGGTGAGTTCTGGTGTCTTATTATTCTTATTTTTCGTTACATTTAGTTTACTTTTATCTGTTAGAGTTTAGCTCAAAAA
Source organism: Camisia spinifer (assembly GCA_034694065.1). Classification (NCBI taxonomy): domain Eukaryota; kingdom Metazoa; phylum Arthropoda; class Arachnida; order Sarcoptiformes; family Camisiidae; genus Camisia; species Camisia spinifer. Next base: position 4,921 of record JAQFXV010000419.1, read on the forward strand.
GAAACAAATTCAATGAATAGACGTTTGAATACTTGCTTAACTAATTTTATTGCAGTAAAGGCTGTATAATGTTTAGTTCACTAATGCTTTACTATTATTTGTTTAACTTTAAATAATGAACAATTTTCTGTTCATTTAACATCTGTTATATTTGATATCTCATAAAAACTATAAATAAATGGCAACTTAATTAATGGCTTGTTTTGAAAAATATGATTTATTCCTGAAAAAATCTTGATTTATGATTTTTACTTGAAAAATACAATGATATAATGAATCTTCAAAATGATTCACTTAGTTATTAATCTGAAAGTACATATAAAGACAATCTTATTCATTCTTAAATAATATAAATAATGCTCTAATTGAGTCCATTAACTCTACTGTGAATTCATTGAGTTAGAGTTTTGATAAGGCTTAAAGTTTAGAAATTTTCATAAATAGGAGATCAAAGATTCTTTGAGAAGTGATGTTAAATATTCATAACATCATAATAAAAGTGTAATTAAACAACAATTCGTGAGAAAAAGAGGAATAGAGAAGATTTTACATTCAGGCAATCTTTTATTCACTTAACGTTAGAGCAGGAAATTTCAAACTACAATTATATGATTTTTAGTTCCTTTTTAAGTCAAATTATTGTTTTAAGGCATGCATTGTTCCCATAATGAAAGCAGGATTTCATTTTCTCTTCACCAAAAATGTATGGAAAAATTGAAAATCTTTTGATTCAATTCTATAAAATTGCAAACTGTAGGCAAACTTGTAATGTCTATAATTAAAATGCTTAATATATAGAATTTACTTTTAAACTTATTGAAAGCTAATTCATGTTTTAATTCAACTTTTAGTTCTCAACCTTTAGTTCTATTTTTGATCTGTTTGCCAAATATTCATCAAAATAATCAAATAATTAAAAATCATATGCAAATTATAGTTTCCGACATTTAATTCCACTGAAAATTATTTAAAATCACACTTAGCAATGACTTTACAGTTTTCTAAATTTAATTGATTTAGTTCTGTCTTTTGATAGTTTAGTATTTTTATGAAGTAGTCATTATTTGAGACTCTATTTCCATGAGTTTAAACCAATTAAAAACGGAAGTGATTTGAGAAAATCAGAAATAATTAATTTTATAATAAAATAGACACTCAAAAATATTAGATAAGGTATAGAAATAAATCTTAGTGTTTTGCATTTTTGCTCTGAACTTTTTCATTACAACTCAATCCAAACACAATTCAATTTTTAGTTACACAAAAACAGAAAAAGTCAAATAATTTTTAAATATCTGTTACGAAAATTTACAAAAGAAGCCGAAGTATGCATAATATTTACACGGTCTTCATTGATTAAATCAAAATTTTCAATTTAAATCGTTTAAAGTGCAGTTTCAATGCTATGCAATTTTGTTTCAAGATTTGAAGCATTCTTTGTTCTCAATCCTAAAATTAAGGCTCAATATTTCAATTAAACTTATATAGATGTTGAAGTCTTAGGAATGTTTTAATTCAATTGAAAATGCTATAAGTTTAATTTTACAAATCGAAAAAGTGAAAAATCTCGTTTTCCTATAATGGGTGACCCAGTCTTTGCCAAGGTTAGACGCTCCAGGGGGTATAGATCTGGATTTTCTCAAAATTCAAGAGGGTGGTCAAACTCATCGAATTTAAACGACAACTTTTTCGGACATTGAGGTGAAATTTTTTGTTGTTGAAAGTTTTCGAAAATTCTGTTTTCATTAACCAAACTGAAATCATTCAAAAAGCAAAGAAAAGTGAAAAATTTAACTAGCTGATCATATTTTTAGGTAATTTTTACATTACCAAAGAGGCTCAAAGCACTAAATTTTCTAAATTTTGATAAAAAGCGAAGGGTGAACCAAGCCCTACATTTTTGATTTCTCAAAATCGCTTGGGGGTATACCCGACCAAATCCCCCCCTTGGCAAAGACTGTTTGTGACCACAACTTTTATTTTATCGCTTCTCTTGATTTGAATAAATAAAATAATATTTAAATGGAAAGTTAGACAGCAAGTCATACAAGAAGTTGTCTGAAAACTAATGAATTCTTGTTGGTGAGCAATAAAAAGGTTTACTAATTAAAGTGCAATATGTTTAAATTGCAGAAACAAAAAAATTAGCTTTTAGTCTTAAATTAAACTTCACAAATAGAGCTCAATCATTTTCATTATCTCATTAGATTAATTCAGTTTATAATAAATCCAAAATTTTTTGAATAAAAATGGAAAGCACTACATATTTTGATGACTTTGGAATGAACTTTAAACATATTATACCTATAATACTGAATAACTGCTACATTATATTTGTTAAGAGTCATGAGTAGGGTTCGGGAGTTAAAAACAGCCGAAATCGGGACGAAACCACATTATTTTCAGGGCTTATTTACGGGATAAAAAACCACTTAAACCATGAAAGCAAAGAAAGAACCACTTTCTAAATTGACATATATATCAAAGAGGGGACCAAACATTGCAATTTAGATTTACAATTTTGTTGGCAGAGATCAGCATTCCTATTGATGCCCTCGTATTGCATAATCTTATCTAATGATTATTTTCATAATTTCTATGAAATTAAATACTGTGTTTGAACTAAAATTTGCAACTTTAAGAAAATGGTAAGTAATTGACGTTAAAATAGTACAGAAACTTGAATGAATTGAACTTTGTGTTTGATGAAATTCAAATAATGCAAGTTTTTGTTTGTTAATTGAGCAAAATTCAGTAGTTTAAAAGTAAAATCAATATTTTCGGGAGACTCAGAATTGCAAAAATTGATGCCCTATAGACTCAATATTGGACATCATGTCAAAATCGGGAGCTCCCGAATCATGAGACTGTTATGAGTTATGATTAAGTAAGATATTATTGATTTAGATATATTCAAGTGAATGTATTTGACTTACGGGTCAGTCCAACACTTCTCACTATTTTCGAGTTATGCTTCAAATTAATTGTTCTATCGTTTTGCGTATTCAATGCCATTGAATATAAGTTAAGCATATATTGTGGGACAGAGTTGTGACGTCTTTTTCTTTCCAAATGATTTCTTTCCATCCCTAAGACTCGCAATAAGTGATTGATAGCAGATTCGTTTGGAGAGCCATCAGAGGTGTCATTCCATTGGGATTCTGGCCATGGAATTAATAAAGGAGCAGAAGGACACTTACTTTTCAAACTTGTATTTTGTTCTATTGCAGTATTCAATAGAGTTAAACAGTTGACCAAATTTGATATTAAACCATAAAATAAAATAAGATATAAAGGCTTATGATATAAAAATAAAAGCAAGCTTTGCATCCATTTGGGAGACATCACTCTTTTCTGTCGGTTCATTAGTTTTGATGTTTCATTTTGAGAATAGACTAAACTTTATTAAGAGTTTAGAACTTTATCTTTGGCTAAAAGTGATAGAGAAATGCACTTCTATTCAGAATTGTGTGCAATCTATCTATCGGTCGATTTGTACGGAAAAGGCTTTGAAAGCTAACTCTCGTAACTTTGACTCCGAGACTGTGCACTACAAATATCTGTTATCCAATCCTAACTTGCAATAGAAATACTATACAGTATATTAGAAAACATTTTTATATCAATTCAAATAAAAGCAAAACTCGATAGAATTTTATACTTTTGAGAAACTTTAAAGTTTTACAATTTGTAGGAATGCATGAATGAAAACTTTTATACTATAAAAATATCAACTTTGAATCAAACATATTATTCAATTGAAATCAAAAAAATTATGTCAATATCTTTTCAGAAATATGAATATTTCAGAATGAAATTTAATAAAATTATAAGACTAGTAAAACTATAAACTAGTAAAAAATAAAAACCTTCCTTAGAATTTTTGAAAGGGGACAATATTTTGGATTAAAATACAAACATGTTATTTATGAAGAAGACTATTATTTGAAATCACAACAAAACACACGATTGTTAACAATAAATAATTCAATTTCTTAATTGTACAAAAAATTTAAGATAAAATTGGCATAAATTAATTTGAAATGATTTTACTATAAACTAAATGACATCAATTGAATAAATGAGAGTTAACTTAATAATAAAACATTGTTTGTGAGCATAAGTGTTTTGACTGTATTTCTATAAAACACGTGCTTTTATTGATAGTTTACAATACATCTAAAATTGTTAAATAAAACTTTAGATAAAAAGAGACCATTTTATTGAGAATGGGTTTCGGTGACAGAGGTCGTGGTCGAGGTTTTGGCGGCGGAAGAGGTGGTCGAGGAGGCGGTGGCCGTGGCTTTGGTGGAGGTCGCGGTGGGGGCAGAGGTTTTGGTCGAGGAGGTGGAGGAGGTTATGATTCGGGACCTCCGGAACAAGTGAAAGAATTTGGTGTTTATACACATGAATGTCAGAATCAATTGGTTATAAAGTCATCTATAGAAGAGGTTCCGTTCTTTAACGCACCCGTTTTTACAGAAAATAAACAACAAATCGGAAAAGTTGATGAAATTTTTGGTTCGATTCGGGATTATGTCAGTTATCATTCATTAATATTTTCTTTATTATTGAATAATTGATAAAAATATTAAATGTTTTTAATTTTTGATTAAATTAAAGTCAATATCAGTGACGCTTTCGGAGAATATGAAGGCGTCTTCATTTCCAATCAGTCAAAAAATATTTATCGATCCCTTAAAACTACTGCCACTCCAAAGATTTTTACCAAATTCTTCGGGAAGATCTGGCGGTAGGTCTAGAGGTGGTCGAGGAAGAGGAGGACCCCGAGGAGGGCGTGGGGGAGGGTTTGGTCGTGGAGGTGGACGAGGTTTTGGAGGTAATAGTGGAGGAAGAGGTGGTTTTGGTGGTGGTGGTCGTGGGGGAGGATTCGGAGGCTCGAGAGGACGCGGAGGCGGAGGTTTTCGCGGTGGAAGTGGTGGTGGTTTTAGAGGTGGAAATAGACGTTGATTTAAAATATTTTTCAATTAAATGACTCAATAAATTGTTTAATAATTTTTTATTTGATCGCAACATATAATCAATTGTTAACTGAATTCAATTCATAAAAACATTAAACTATTGAATAATAATTAATTTATAGGAATTATTGAATTGAAATAATATTTTCAAATATCATATTTAAAGTGTTTATTGGGTTTGTTTTGAACACTAGAAATACCTGTCACTACTTTTTCTGCTTTACTTATTATTTTATCAAAACCTCTGAAATTGTTTCTATTCTTATTAGAATTATTATAATTAGATCTTTTCATAACTCTTTGTTCATTAATTTGATTCCAATAATTTTTTTCTTCAATTCCCGATAAGACAAACAAATTTCCGATGTTTTTCAAATTTTCATTTAAGAGCAATTGATTGGCGTCTTCAGAACTCTTGCATCGAATATAACAAACTCTACTAATAGTTTGATTATCTTTAAACTCAATTTGATTATTAGGCAAATCAATGTATGCGATGTCTTGTTTTTCAGACAATAAACGAATTCTGCGCTTAAATTCATTTTCATTAAAATTATTCGACGACTCATTAAAATTCAATTTAATTATAAGTCCGGACTTAAAACTCTCGTCTGATTCGGTTTCGACTTTATTCGACATAAATTTTTGTTGTTCTGTATTTTTGAGACCACTTTTCAAACAAAGCGATTGTTTAATAGAAGACATACTCGTCTTTTGAAGTTTTAAATACTTATTTTTCCAACTCTTCCACTCTTTCTTTGACATAACTCTCAAATTAATGACTTGAACTTCATTTTCTTCAACAGAATCAGTACTTAAAGTCTTTCTTTTTCTTTTCCTTTTCTTCTTTTTACTCAAAGAATTTGTATCGACTTCACTATTATTATCAACAGTTTTTTCAATGACTTCTGATTCGGTTTCCGATTGATTTTCAACAGAAAGTTTGACTTTTTTAGCACAAACACTTTCGTCACTCATTTGAATAGTTGTTTTGTCCAATAATTGAATATTTGCTTTACTCTCAGTTTGAATGGCATCTAAAGTTGGGTCAGATTGTGATTCAGTCTTTAAATCGATTTCTGTACTATTGTCTTGATTAAGAAATGCTCCGAAATGTTGACACGCCTTCTGTGCGGCCGAAGAAGAGTCGAACTCAACGAAAGCGAATCCCATAATATTGTTGTTATGTTTAAAACGCGGAAGTTTTACATATTCTACGCGTCCGTATGTCTTAAATATAGATCTAATCCATTGTTGGTCTGCATTTGGAGGAAGTCTTTCCACATAAATAGTGGACTCATCGCTATTCTCTTTATTATTAATAAATGGTTGACTTCTCTTCACTTTAAGTTTCTTTTCATCCAAAACAAGACATTTTGAAGACTCAATCGCTAGACTTATATCACGAATACTTCGAGTCATTTCTGATATTTTATTAAACTTTAAGAATTGGTTAATTTCTACAAATTGTGTTCCTTTTAATACAATGTCATTTGCATTCACTAATTGTCTCATAAATGGATCGCGTCTTAGGTTTGCATCACTGAAGTAGAACTCTATCTATTGTTAAACAATTCATTCAATTATTTATCAATACTTTAGTTTATATTAAATTAATATTAAATTAATAAATACCTGATCTCTAATCGAATTTAACAGCTTTTTCTTCCTTTTTCTCGAATGCTTTTCACTTTTTTGTCCTTCCATTTCATATATTTTATTAATTTTATTAATTTTATTATTAATCAAATTAAACTAATTATCAGTTATTGCAAAAACAAAACAAAATTTATTTCTATTTATTTAACTTCAGTAATAAATTGTTTTAATTCACAAAAATAACAAAATATTATTATTAATACTGATATTGAACGTGAATGTACTGTAAATTTGAAACATTAATTACGTTCTATTCATCTCTCATTGCATTCAATTCAACACAACTTTTATAATAATTAATTCCCTTTAAATTACTATAAATTATATCGATATTAAGTTAAAAGTTTAGTTAAATTCAATGCAATGAGAGATGAGTAGTAATTAAATGATTAAATTGTAATAAAAGTTGAATATTATTATGAATTGTAATTTAAGTTTGAATTTGAACTTATTTTCCAAAGTGAAAAAATGATACTGTATTCAGAATTAACTAACTTTTCACTCAAAACATACTATCAAAGTTTCTTTTACTTACTAAGACTTATCTCTAAGAAATAATATTATTTCAAATTTCATTAAGTGTTTTGAATTTGTGAAAACATTTCATAAAATATAAAGAACTTCTAACTTTTTTAGAACTTTTTTTTCTACATTATGTTCACTTAAGTCAATGTGTGGTTACATAAAAAAGTTGTGAAAAAGTAATAAACGATTAGACATATCTATAAATTGCAAGAAAACTACATTTATTGCCTGAACTTATCATAAAGTATAATGACATTTACAACAGGCCTATAAATGCAATACTTAGTGGACTATATTCTCAAAAATATGAATTCAATTATTTTAAGAATGGAGTCAATTATATAACTTTAAGTTCAATTATTCTTAAATGAATGAGAGATTGTATGTCATTATTCTTTACTAAGAATAATATCATTTTTGATGAATTAATTCTATTTTTATAAACTTTAAAAATTATTTTTATTTGAATTATTTCGAATAGATTTACATTTAAATGAATTTAATATTACTTACAATTAATGTTATATTTGAAAAACTTGAATATTTGATCAAAGAATTTATGAACATATTTAATATCTAGGAGTGTAAGGATTTGAGGAATATTTAGGTTCTTCTTCATAATTAGAAGGATTATAAGAAGGATAAGAAGTTGGCGGAGAATAATCAGAGGTATAAGAATGCTTATTATGATAATCATCATTAGGATATGTCGGAGATGTAGTTGAATGAGGATATGGTGAGGGAGGATAGACTTTAGATGAACTGTAACTATATTCTGGTGGATATGACGGAGAATTATAAGTATTATAAGATTCAGGTTTATATGTTGAATAGGGTGAAGAAGATGGATAGGATTGCTTGGATTGAGGGTAAGCGTAGTTGTAATTCGGCTTTTTATAGTATTCATCAATTGGATATGATTGAGGCTGATATGAAGTGTGTGAATATTTAGATTTAATTGGTTTAAATTTCGAATATTCTGATTGATAAGTTGGAGGAGTGTATGAATCGCTGTACTTTTTGAGCTTATATGAATCATAGTGTTTGGGCGGAACTGCATAACCATAGCTCGACGTTGGATATGAGGCACTTGAATATGATTTAGGAGGATATTGAGGTTCAGGTGGCGGATAAGTATAGCTTTTTGGCATTTCCTTGTAATAGTTCGAAACGTATTCACTTTTCGGCGTTGATTCCGTGTATGAATCGTGCGGCGGATATGAATGACTCTCGTATTCTAGTGGAGGTTCATAACTATTATACTGTGGTGTAGAGTAATAATCATCTGGATGTTTATATTCTGGTTCATAAGTTTTCGGATATCCAGTCGACAATGTAAGTAAATCATATGATTTTGTTTCTAAACTTTTCGCATAATATACACACGTTATCAAAACAATTGGAACAATCTGTAAATTAAACATTTTATTAGATAGAAAATCAACTTTTTAAAGTCTCACCATATTTAGTGGATTTAATAAAAACTTTTTTTTAAAATAGAGAAGCTTTACATAAAATACACACTGAGTTTTTATGATAAACACACACTAACAGTAGCGAAAGTGAACTGAATTTGTTATATATGACCCACTATTTATATAAATTAAAGAATTGCTTGCGTCAGTCATCGAGAAAAAAATGAATCAAACAATTGTGAAGACGCGCCCCATTCCATGTCAAAAGCTCTTATACAGTTTGAATTACTTTTTTGTCGTAACATTTAATAGACTAGTTATCAAATAAGACTTACGATCAAGAATACAATCTCATTCACTTTCACTTTTTTATATTGTCTGTCAAATCAGATATTTATAGTAATTAGATTTGTTTGATTTCTTTTACTGCTCATGTAATGACAAATGAATGTTTTTTTAATTCTCTCAAATCAAAGATTGAATCAAAAAATTCATAACAGGACTAAGTTTTGAAAAAATATTTAATTTAATGCAATTGAAAAATATGAATAATTTAATCCACTTAAAGAGATCTGAAACTTAAAATTAATTATAAAAAACATAAAAAAGATGTTTTCGTAAATTGCAATTTAGATAATTTTACTGTATATTATTGATAGAGTGCTTGTAGAGGACAAAAATATTTGAAAGATTCCGAATAAAAGAATGCTGAAAAGCTATTGGGAAACTTTGATTCAAGAAAATATATGATTCAAATATTTGAAAATTAATATTTTGAGCGTTAATACTGCTTATACATTATGATTGAACTATAAAGATTTGATTATTTAATAAGCATAACACTTATGTCAATCCTTATAAAAAGAGACAAATTATATTAAAGTAACTAAATCTTAAGTTTGAATCACTTTAACTCACTTCCCACTACATCGTTGACCCACTCTTTTATTATAGCATATTGTTCTCTAAAAGTTTATAATAATTCTATATAAAGTTATAATTTATCTGCTGTAAGAGATCAATGTAAAAAAATTAATTGTTTTATACACAAGTTGTGTTAACTTTAAATTATTTCATTGGAAAAAAATGCTTCGGAATCAAATATTTCATTTTATATCTGATTCATATGTGCTTATCATTAAGGAACTGTCGTTTCCGCTTTACCAACAATTAAATAACAAATTATATTTATAAATATATATACTTTCAAACTATTTGTAGTAAATAATAGTTAATTAAATAAATTATTTATAGGAAAGACACAAATCGAAATATTCATTTCATTCATATGAGACTTTCATTTCATTCATAGTAAATAAACATAATCTGTGTATCTCTAGAGAAGTTGAACTCTTTTACCTGTAATAATAATTCAATAGATAAAGAATAAATCAATTTTCCCGATCATGTTATGAATATAATTTCTTTCAAATGATTGAAAATTAATCTAAAATTTTTATGAAAGGATGAATTATTTAATATTCAGTTTTGTAAACTTTTCGCAATTATCAAAGATTTAAGAAAAATTGATTGAATTTAAAATGAATTGAGGTAGAGATTCAAGTTCTCATCATAATCAATGACACAATAATTCAATTTTTGATTTATTATATATTAATTATATTTTCCAACATAATGATAAAGTTCATTGTTCTAGTTTAATACCTAACTTAATTCATGACTGGTTGTTAGCATTGAGTTTCATCTGATTATCTCTTATAAACTAATGGATTCTCACGTAATGTCAAAGACTGTGACAATAATGTTCTGTATCTTAAACTCAGTCTGAAAAATCTGTCAACTTATAAATATTTATCGAGAAAACCGGATAAATTATATAAATTTTGACTGCATTATTAATCTTATTTGTCAACTCTTGTGGTTTAAATACTATATTTGCCATCATTATTATTTACTGTCATAAATCGCTGAAACTATCGCTCAATAAGAAATCAATTTTGTTAAAGACTTTTGTGATTATTAGTTTATGGAAATGCAGAAACACATCAATTTTTAGAAAACACATCTCAATTGTTTTGAAGATCAAATTTTGAAATAATATGACCAATATTTTTGAAAAAGTGCTTTAACAAAAAGGGCTAACTTTATAGAATAATCTCTGATAAAAACTTTTATCTTTCAAAAAACTAATGAGACTTCAATTTTGATTAGTTCAAACTTTTAAAACTTGAATTGTGATTCAAAACTCTTTGTCTATATATGAGTCGTACTCATGTAAAAAGTTACAAAAAATTAGTGATTTGAAATATAAATACTGAATTAGAATATTCTATTTGATTTTAATTTGTTAACAGTGAATAAGAGTAACTTATTCCTTAGCGTTCAATGAAAATCTTCAAACATTCTTCAATATACATTCTAAATTACTTAATTTTTGGGACATTTCTACATAATCACCACTTATATATAGACATTGAGATCTAATATAGTGTATTCACACCTCAAGTCTTCTGCATCAATATTAAAAGTTTTAATTTATTACTCGTTTTATACGAACTTAATTTTACACATTTTATACTAATGCATAGGCAAAAAATCTGATTCAAACATCCAGTGCCATATGAATGGACGGATTCCAGAGTATGCTATACGCAGTTAAACTGTTTTTCAGTTTTTAATTTCATTATATGATTTAACTTGTATTCTATAAGTATTGAAAAGTTCATAATATCTTTCAATTCATTTTAATTTAATATTAATTGTAAACTTAAGCGCAACTTTAATGTCTAGTTCGAGTTGTCCGAAGTATACTCCGTCAACTCATATGTCTATAATAGACATTCACAATATTTAACTCTAGATTAAATTTATTCACTTTGAAAATTAATAATTTATGTATCATTAAATTCATAATTAATGCTTATTTATTCTAAATGTTTTGTTTAATTTAACATAAAAATAAAAAGTGGGATGAGATTCACTATGAATAAAATAAATTCTTTTGAATTGACCTAAATCAAGGCAATCAGTTTGTTCATCAATTTTCAACTGATGCGAATCATGTTAATAATTTATGCATTATCTTCAATTAATATCTATTCAAGACAATTGTCTCTCAACTCAGAGAAAAAACAATCATTACATGTCTTGTCTTATGATATTAATTATGATAAACTCAGGTTAGAGCTGACCTTACATTCAATTTAATTTTTGTTTTCACTTTGAATAACCCCAAGTCATGAAATTATACCAACAGTAAGTTTTAGGAAATGACAGGTTTATGATTGAATTAACTTTAATTCTTTAGACTTTGAATCATATAATTAGAGCTGATTGTGAGCGCTTTCGGTTGTTTCTGAAAACAAGATCTTTGTTTCAAATATTATAAATATAATTATTTAAACTAAAACTGTGACTATAATACACTTTGTGAACTCTTTTCTTCAAATAAAAGTTAACTTCCTTTTTGTTTATATAAAAGATTCGATGAAAAGGTATTTCGAATATTTGAAACTATTATTGTATTTAAATGTTCAATTTTTTAGTTTTCAAACTTACAAACTATCAATATTTGTGAAATATATTAAAATTCTTTTATCATATATTTCATCAAAAAATAGTATATGCACTGAAAATCATACTTAAGTTCGAGTCTATCAAATTCTCGATGTCTTGATTTTAATCCTCTATAATTTTAAGACCACAACAAATAATTCAATGTTACTTAATAATGAAGCTTCATTTCTCTATATTTCAATCATATCATATAAACTTAAATTTTCATATTCTTTTCAAAACTGAGATCTTTAAAAATATTTTGTCCGTTTGAGTGAACGCCAAAATTAAGTTCGATTTTTCGAATTTCTTCAAATAATTTGAATAAAAGTTAATTAATAAATACAAAAACTTTGATATCGATATAAAAACAGTAAATTAATTTAATACTATCACTATCGTTTGTAGCTTTTGAACACTAGCCTCAAAGCCCGTTCAAAAGAACGGGAAAAAATTAGTTAATAATTTGTTTATATTCTCAATGTAAATGCTATTCGTTGATAATTCACGTGCTCGCGCTCATTTTATGTGCGTAACGCTATGTTTTTGGCTTGTGATGAGATTTTGGGAGTCGAGCTCAGACTCTGTGCTCGAGTTTGGTACTCGAGACCCGAATTCAATTTGAGAGCTTGCTCTCAGTGCTAGGGCTCAGTGCTCAAATCAATACTCGAGCTTAGTGCTTGACTCAGTGCTCTGGCTCGAGCTCAGTGCTCGACTCAATGCTCAGGTTTAGTGCTCGAGCTTACGGCTCATGTTCGGCAAAATTTTAGTGTTCATTTCCCTTAATATTTCATGTGAAAAATTTTTCCCATAGAAAAAGCATTGTTGCGGTAAGAGAAAGTTCGGTAACTTGGCCAATGGTCACTTTTCGGGTGTAATTTTTTCTTTAATAGAATCTACAGGTCATACTGGTTCTAATAATACCGGTCTCATGTCTGTATCATGTCCAGGAGCCGAGTCTATAGCCGTACAAACACACACACAAACAAACAAATTTTGAATATTATAGTTATTGATTTATTTGTTTTGAAGTTATGTTAATCAAGATGTGCATATTTTCTGAGATTTGCAGTGAAAGGATTCAATCCATGCATTTTATGCTTATAATTCACGTATGCTATCATTGCTTTAGTCTGCTCTAGATTTGCATTTATTTGTAACTCAAACAAAACTTGACATCGAAATCGTCTGATCACAGAAAGGCATAATATTTTGAATGTTGAGACAATTGTTATAATTATTAAAAACATTAAAGACATGCAAAAAGTTGAATATGAAAACTAAAAACTTTTATGCAGATCAATAAAGAGTTGAAATGAATTTCCAAATGACAAACTTTTAGAGTGATGATATAGAAATTCAATTTAACTCAACATTGAAGGAAATTAAAGATATATATAGATCCTCAATATTGAAAACTGAATATAAGATTTACTAAAATATTAATATTTATTTGTATTTTTTGAGAAAATTCTATCAAATCAATAAAATGTTTTAAAACTCATTTCATGACTAGAAAAATTTCAAACATATCCTTAAATAAATAAAACACATATTTTAAAGTTAACGTAAGTCATATCACAGTTTAATTTTTGAATAAATAGAACGATAAAACTCAGGAAACCTATAATTTAAGTTGAATTACAAATAATGGTTCATTAAATCTGTTATTGATTGAGTTTTTAAATGCTTAATAATAATGAATTTTGAATTTAAAAAATGTTTTTGAAGATGTCTATAATGTAATGGAAATGAAAAAAAGTAACATTAAAAGTATAATTGGTATGAAAGCTAATCTTTATCACTACAAACAAAATTGTATTGTTCTTTAGCACAACTCTGACACTCGACTTCGCAACAAAATTTGAATTTACAGTTACAACTGGTTAGTATTCTTCGTCTTTCTCTCTTAACTTTGAGGCCGCACTGCCTGCAGAGCTTCCGACAGCTCCTCTTCTCTTCAATTGTGACATCTTTACTCTTTCTCTGTGAACAATAACGACCTAAAGTGCCGTTCGAACCAAGAGTAGTGTTAGCGATGCAATAGTTTGGTGAATCTTCAGAGTATGCGAGTCTACTCTTAGGTATAGCAAGAGTTGATTTTCTGAGTACATCATTGTCTCGCATCGGATTATTGTCATTGCTGTCAATTTTGATAGCCTTTCTGTAGGCAATTTTCAAGTAGTTGCCAACTTCTTCAAACTCATTCATTCTCATCCAACAGGTCTGTAGAGAACAAGAACCACTCACACCATGACATTTACATATTTTTATCATTGTTTCTTTGACTGCCTGTCAAAAAATTAATCTCAAATTTTAATTTCATAAACTCAAGACCTAAATATTTCAATTTCAAACTAAGCAAATATAAGTACTAGTGTTTCTCAATCAGTAATTTTTATGTAAAGAGTTGTCACTTACATGTCTTCCGACTTCGTTATTATGCAAACTAATAATAGCTTTAGAGTCGTGACCCATTTCTCTTTCATCCAAATAAGCGATGGCTATTCGTGAGCCGAGTTCTGTATTATCACTACAACCTCCCCATCGAAATCCATTCTTTGCCGAATTTTCTCTCTTATCCTTTCGCGATGAAACGCAACCGCAGTTATCCAATTGTCCTAAACTGCAATTTCGTGTTACAGTATAAACAATGCCCGCACTGATAATGGCCTGAACGAAAGCGATTTCTCTATTTGCTAAAATCAAATCGATATTTCATTCAATTTCAATCAAAATTACATTTCAAATCAAAAAATACTTTATTTAATTATGTCTCAAACGTGATTATCAGCAAAATTTTCTGTGAGTTCATTTCTAAAGATATTAATAAAAGTTAGTTATGATAAATACCTGGTAAGCTATTCTGGAAAACATTAGCGAATATCATTTCAGGACATGACCAGCGCTCAAATGAGAATTGACGCGAACATTCGTCTAAAATTTAAATATTATTCATTAGAATAAAGATAAGATTAATTTTATATTTTGAATGTTTCAAATACTTAATCCTTTTTGAGCCCCAATCGCAACACTGTCTGCATATGATAAGGTTGCCTACAATTGAGATTTAAGCAAAAGTTAAACAGTGAATAAGTTAGAAAACAATGTAATTTTCAATATTTACTTGACTACCGGTCATAAGTAAATTGCCGATTGACCTAAAATAAAGGTTCACTTTAGATATTGATTATGAAAATTATTGTATTATTAAAGATAGAGGAATATAATGATTAATAGTTACATACCATCCATGTATTTCTAACATTAATACAAAAAGTATTATCCAGAAAAATAACTTATTCCTCATATTGTCGTTGTTGTCAATGATAGTCATTCATCAAAAGTTGTGTAAATATGTTTGTCTGAAGGTTTTTCGGTATCACTCTCTTTACAATTCACTTCAATTCAAAGATTCTTTGCAAGAAAATAAGCCGAACCGTCATTCGAACTGTTCTTCAATAGTAATTATTTAGAAACTTTTGTTGTTTAGATGTTCAGGTATACAGATATGTTCGGATTAGTGGTGAACTTTTGTTGAAAAGCATCCCATAGGCATTAGCCCTAAATCTAGGAGTGGCGGTAATGTTACTGCAATTGTGGGAACTGTGGGCTAACTATTTAATAGTCTCATCATTTCATATGTTATTCATTCAAAACAGATGCTATCATCACATCTTTTTTCAATTCAACTCTAATTAATCATATTTAGTTTTACTCAGTTTTACATTCATTGCAATTTTTTTCCATTCACTGCCTTTTGACAGAAATCTATTATTTGTTTTAAAATAAGCCGAAACTATCAATAGAAAAGTCTTTAACCCTCGAAAGATCGCTTTAATACTTAAATACTTTAAGCCCAAGTGTATAAGTACAGGTACTTTCTGAAAATGTTCGTTCAATGAATAGTGTAATACTAGTAACTATTCAAATGCTGCAGGATTTCCAACAATAGATCATTCATAAGAATAGCAAAATAAATAAACTTCCAAAAAATCATATTTTCATCATCTTTTTCCACAATCTACTTTATTATAATCTAAAATCTTAGGTTAAGAATTAATCTTTAACTGTCTTCAAAATTAAAACCAAATATAAGGCATGAAAATTTTCTGTGAATAAAACGATTCGATTGGGTTGAAGGTTAAAAGACCACAATTTGTGAATCATTAATTTTTATAGAGCAAAGCAATCGTATGATATCTTAAACAGTTCCATACTTTGAGAAATATTGACCAATTTTTCTAATGTATGCATTTTACAGAAAGTTCACTCTTTTAATGATTCCGATCCTAAACCATTACAATACTTTTGTGCTCTATTTTGGTCTATTTCTAATATCAGACGGCTTTTAAAATAAATAATTATAAATCAAATACAGCTTTCAGTATAAAACATTTGATTACAAGTATTCTTATTGACCCAAATCTTATTAATAATTTGTTAAAAATCTAATATACAGTATTTCTTATCAATTAATGAGACTCTCATTCCATTCATTCGTTTGCATTAAATCTGTTTACAGGGAATGCGACTTTTTAGAAAATTGTTAAAATTAAATAATAAATTTTCAGTTTAGTTTGAATTCGACTTTAAAAATATAACAATATAATGAATGCGAAGTAAATACCTTTTCCTTCCTGTGAATCAATAATATATTATTGAATATAATGTTAGATTTAAAATTCAATTACAACGAACTTTATTGAAATCAAATTTGTTTGAGAAAAATTGCTGACCCTATAATTTTAGAATAATTAGCTGTTAAAAAAATTATGTGTAAATACTGCTGCTTTTGTTGGTATTGGTTTTGTGGCAAAAAATCTCTTCCGAGGGAGAAAAGTAAAAGTTTTGAACCAATAGAAGCGCGACCAATAAAAACTATAATAATGCAAACTTCGAGTCCTTCAGCTTTGAAAACAGATGACATCACAACTGTTTATAAGTTACCGACGGCTGAGTTCGAGACAGAAGAAGATGTACTGAGAAGTCATGGATACCAACTTCTTAAGAAGATAGGAAGAGGACAGTTCGCGACTGTATTCTCAGCAAAACATTTAAAAACTCAAAATGAAACCGCCTGTAAAAAAGTGAATTTAGTTAAAGACTCAAAAAGAGCTAAAAGAATGTTAGACTCAAAGAATGAATTATTCGTTTTGCAAAAGATAAGACATCCGCATATCGTTAAATTGTATGAACACTTGATTATAGATAATAATCTTTATATATTTATGGAATTGGCTCCGTTCGGAAATCTATCAATTTTTGTCCACAATTTCGGTCCTTTAGATGAAGACATAAGTAAAGAATTTTTTGTTCAAACACTGAGTGGTGTTTCTCATCTTCATAAGAACGGTATCGCTCACAGAGACCTAAAGTTATCGAATTTACTTCTTAACGACAAGTTTAAAATACTTGTCAGCGATTTTGGTTTAAGTCGAGTCGCTTTCCGAACAAAATTAGGTCTTATGGAGTCGAAGACCTATTGTGGAACTGAACCATATATGGCTCCAGAATTATTACAGCGAAAGTTTCAAAAAAGTCATGGTTATAATGCTTTCCAGACAGATATCTGGGCTTTAGGTGTTATACTTTATTCAATGTTCAATAATACTTATCCTTTTCAAACAAAAGACTTAAATACAATGCTAAAAATGCAAAACCAACGCAAATGGAAATTCGTCTCTGGACTCAATCCCAGCCAACAGTTGAAGGATATATTGGATAAAATGCTTGAACCGTATATTCATCAAAGAATTCAAATCAATCAATTAGTAATACATCACTGGATTCGCGATCAATTAAATCAATTGGAAAATGAGATCAACGAAAAAGAATCAAAAATATAAGTCTTATACATATCATAATAATTGAGTACAATTTGTTAGATTTTATCGATTGGTTATTAAATACTCTGATTATTTATTATGTAATAAACATTTGATATTCTATTTGAAGACTTTTGAATTAAATATTTTGTTTAATAAATAAAATATTAGAAGTCTTATCGCTTTAAATGAAAGTTAGATCTTCTGCTTTTCCGAATACTTTCTTAAAATATTAACTTATGAGTAGTTCTCTGTTCTCGAGATATTTTTGAGACTCGTTAGAGTCGATCATTAGGAAAAAGGTGACAATCAATCGAAAAATAGCTTAGAATTTCAATA
>JAQFXV010000420.1:0-23099 GCA_034694065.1 Camisia spinifer
GCGGGTGCGGGTGCGGATGCGGGTGTCAATATTTTCAAACTTTGCCAGGTCTATTTTCCATAACAACTTTGTAAATTATTAAACGTACGTTTTTATGAAAATCAGAAAATTGATAGTTTGTTGAGAAGGTGTGAATGTCTGGTTTTGTGTACAATACTTGACCTAAATTTTCGATATTCCTAAAAAGTTTTCAAAAATATATTGAAATGAAAATTTTGGTAATAACTTTGACTTTTTGTGCGGTAAGTCTTCAATAAATACTTCCTTTTTTATCTGGAAGTTTGAAGTTTTCATTTACTTTCCTTTTTATAGGAATAATCATTCGATTTAAACCTTGAATATAATATGTTTTGTAGATCGCAATATTCAGTAAATGGTAGTGATGTTTCTCTTTTAAGATTTCCATTTCGATTATATTTCGATTTCGCTTTTGAGAAACCCTTATTTTAATTGTATTTCTATTTTGTATTATTAGATGAAAAAGAACTTAAATATTTTCTAGACTTGTATTTGAAACGAATGATATAAATCAGTCGTTTTTGAGAAAAAAGTTTTCGAGATAAGTAAAACATCACTAGTTTATTGAATATTAAACTACAATATATGAGAAATCTATAAAATTTAGTGCAAAGTTGACATAAGATAGCAATCTATAGATATATGAAAGTTATAAATTCAAAAAAGGGAAACTTGTGAGCAAACAAGTTGTTATTATTTTAAGTGTATTTCCACTTTGAAAAAAAATATATAATATATACTCAATTATTCATGAATCACAAATAGAAGCAAAGATAAGAAAAATTGAATAAAATACCTTTTTTTCATAGTAACGATTTCTTGTGAAATTTAATAATGTAACTCAAATTATATTAACCATTAATAATTGACTGATTATAATGTGTTTTGTTGTTATAACTTTTGTTTATTAGGGAATAAATTTATTTGAACTTATTCTAAAGCTATTTTGCTGAAAAAAATTGAGGCTACAAATTGATGGCTCAATTTAAATAAAGTATTGCTCAAATAAATTATTTGAAATGCATGAACGTTACCATTTCATATAAACGAAGAATCAATTGACATTTTTGCTTATATAATGATTGGAAATGTGATTTTCTGTAGCGTTCACAAATTTCAGAATTGAATTATCAGTAAAAATAAACATTTGATCCTTATTTGCTCATTAAATTGTTATAATCAAAATAAAATAAAGTCCAAATAAAGTATTGGACTAAGAGATTCCCTGAAAGCACAAATTTTAGGCTCCTTTTACGTTATTCTATATTGAATTCTTTTTTATATTTTTGAATAACGAAAACGAATTATAAATTATAGTTTCATTAGTGAATAATATCCGATATCCTATTGTTGAAAAGTGTGACTTTTCTCTTATTTTGAAGCATAATTTTGAATTCATAATTTGCGATTCTATATAAAAAGCAATTATTGAAATTAATTTTTATATCCCGAAAAATACTAATTTTCAATCTCAAACCTATTCTGCACTTTTGAAAATCTAGACAGTATTTATGGCATTTAAATTAAATTAAATTAAATGCTTGGCTCATAATAAATAATTCTAAATATTCAATCAGTTTTATTACTTTTGCAAATCTTGAATAAAATCATAGTTTTCGTAAAAATTTTAAATTATTGGACTGTTTTTATTCCTAAATATAAAATTTTTCGTAACTTTAAAATATACGTTTTCAACATTTCTAATAAATTTATTCGATTTGGTTTTGGTTGAAATTTTTATAAATATATATTATGGTTACCGAAAATGTTTTTTAATCTAAGTTTATTGCGTGAAATGGAAGCCTTGTGTAAAATAAGTATTGCTTCTCAAATAATTTTTCATTTGGAAAATAGGTTTAAAACTTTTCTCGAAAGGTAATAACAATTTTCAATCAAGGATTGTGAGAGTTGGAGTCAAGTTATAGAAAGTTACGTGCATTGAACTGAGTAAGTGACGAATATGTTTGATTGCATACCGATATAAAAGTATAAATCTCATGATGTGCTCAAATGTTCTAAACATAAAAAAGTAAAAAGCGCTCAATTTTCACTTTTTCATACCTTTCTCTTAAAAAGCATTGAGTGTTGAATTGCAATTTTCTAACTTTCAAGTACTTTATTTACTGAGAATATTTTTGTTTTGCAGAATTAAATTCAAGATGTGTTTGACATCAAATTTCCTATTGATCATAAACTGAATGAATGTTTAACACTTATATTTTATTCCTTAGTATTAACTTTTTAATAAAAAATGAAATCTATTTGAATTCTTTGACTGAAAGCTACTGGAAGTTAAGTATATAACAAAATACTTGATGTTTTTTAATTTTTGTGATCATTCATTTGCGTTTTTGGCTTTTATCATAGAAAACTTCTTACAGTATTCTATATAATTCACATCAAATAACAGTTGGCTTTTCATATGAAATCCATTTTTCAAAAGTTTGTTGCCTTACTATAGATATATAACATTATATACTTGGCATATAAGACTCAAAGTTTTTATTGATTTTATGTGTGGTTCACTCTATTTAGTGCAGAGTCACTTGCAATTTAAGCTTATGTCAAATTCCAAATCTCTACCTCTTCTACTAATGCTAAACTGTCACCAATAGTTTTCTACTGAAAATTGTATCAAAACTACTGGCATTTCGAATAAAGCTTTTCGTACAAATTTTAATGACATAACAAACCTTATATTTTATTTTAATGCAAATGTTAATTCTCAATGATTTTATATAATTCGTCATCAATTTTATATTTCACTGCATAATAGTTACAATTATTAAAAGAGATTATTTTTTTCAAGAGAAATTCTTACTGTTGTGTAATCTTCTTTATATTTTTCTAAATGATGATAACAAATAGTGATCCTACAAATACTTTATCAAGACTGATAAAAGAAGAGATTTATTTATTTTAAGCAAACTCTTTTAGAATCGAAAATAATTTGAGGTAAATTCTTTGTTTTATTGCTTTGAAAAATTGATTGCCAGTAAAATAAGAAGTTTTCTGTGATTAAGTAAAAATAAATCTATTTTGAGGGAAGATCTGTGAATCTTTGGAGAAATAGAACAGCTTTTAATTACAAACTGCAAGCATTTAACGTAGAAAACATGCATGAATTTTTGGTAAAAGTTTGCTTGTTTTAACTGATAGCTTAATGCTTTTCTGCTTGACTACTGTTGGCATTGCAAAGATTAGACCAAATAAACATACTCTCATTGAAAAGACACAAATAGTGTGACGTTACATAAACACAAAAGTGCTTATGTGGTCACTGTTTGAAGTTTGTGATGAGTTGCAGTGTTTAGCGATAGAACAAACTGTGTTATATACGGTTTGATGCCTTAGTTCCAAGATTTAAAGGTGTACTCTTGCGTACCACTATTGCTCCCAAATTAATCGACCGAATGAAAGCGTGACAGCTGTCAGAATAGCTATCAGTAGACATTCGATAGAATTGTACAGATAATAAGTGGATTAATTGGGCCGTTCATTAAATGTTGATTCGGTGCACACCGACTATGACATAAAAACGCTTAATCTTCAGAATTCCAATGTATCCCTAAAACACAAGTTCATAACTTGCAATATCTGTAGCTTTTGAGTATCGCTTCAATACTATTTAGTTGTTCTCTTCCTTTTCGTGACTTTTTTTGTTACAGTTTTACAGAATAGCACGTCGTACTGGTCTAGCATTTCATTCTTTTGGTAATATAAAAGCGCGTCAATCTTAAGCCAAACCTTCCCAAACCCCACATTTATATAAAATTGTTCACTCAACTAAATATTAAGTGTATGACTCTATTGATGAGTATAACTCTGACTGCTTTTTGCTTAGAATATCTGTTGAAAATTATATTGCAAAAATATTATATATAAAAAATTCTATGAATTGAAATATAAATAATACCAGAACTGACAACATTCTGAATAAAATTCCTAAAACATATATCAGATGTGAACTTAATTTCACTTAACTGTAGCATTAAATTTCATGCAAATAATTTAATTCTTTTAAATATAAATAAGCCTCAAAACTTTTAAGAATATATAGATCCAAATTTTTTATTCGATTAGAAATATTGTAAAAAATTTCCACAAGAATTGTTTCATAGGCAAAGAGTGTCTAATATGATAGTAAGTCATATTCTGAACGCAATAAAAGCAGTTCTAACTCGTAAGGCTATATTGCCTACTGTCGAGTCACTTGAGAAAGAGGCAGATTATGCCTCTGCTATAATCGATTCTCCATTTTATCTATGCTGTAGTCTTGGATGTGCTGCTTGTCTCTAATGTAATTTAGTGTTGTGTTTGACCGCAAATGCACTTCACGAGTCAAGAGAGAGTGACACTATTCGATTAGCGGTAGAGCTCAGCTTAGAATCTATATGTGTTTGGGACCAATCTATTGCCCTTCTTTGAGAAAATGAGAATGCCTTTACTTTACTAACTATACAGTAAAGTCAACATCAACTCTTTACTGACTCCAATCTTTATTCGGATTGCTCTCTCTATTGCTATTGCCTTAGCTTTTATCACTTTATCTGTGAGTGCGTTCTTCTATATTATTCCTTTGAGTTGACTTCACACAAATCTTACTATTGGGTAACTTTCCTGATCTGCTGAACACAGTTTTTATAAATATCTAATTATATCCTTATTTAATCAAACGAATGCTAAATCTTTCAATATTTTTAATCAATTAATCTTAAAACTTTATCATTTCCTCGACCATAATATCTGAAAGTATTTGGTTTTTAGTGATAACCAATAATTGGATAAATAGAAAAATTAGAAATTGGTCAAAATGGGAAATGAATAAAGTATTGCTACAATACTAGTGTTATAGAAACTCAGCATTAAATCTATTGTGATAAATGAAAGCTACGGAAAAATTATTTGTTTTCCAAAACTAAAGAGTGATACCAAAAATTTTTATGCATACGGAAAAATGCGAAAAAGCAATCATTGTTTGAAAATAGATGCAGTATATGATAAAAAAGGCAAAAAGAATAATCTATCACTGCTTCAAGACTTAGAGTAAAACTTTTTTGTATCGTTTCTATTCTTCTCTGAGTTCTTTTTATAGTGTTTGATCCAAAAGTATTGCTTCTGATCTCAGTGGGAGCTCAACGCGGAATCTGAAAAAACAAAGCAAAAAACTACATATAAACAAGATTGAGAAAACCCTTAAGAGCTTCTTTGCTCAGGATTTATAATAAGCAATATTGAGAATTTTGAAAAACATTCGCTTCTTTTTTGCAAAAAATTATTTAAATTTATGAATAAAGTATTTACAAAAATGTTACAAACATTCAATATGATAGTGACCATAATTTTAATTCCACTCTAATATTCTCGTATATGAAAACATAAACATGAGATTTATAACCAATCAATTAATCATTTTCGAACCTCGAAAACTGATAAATACTTATTATTCATTCAAAATTATAAACAAAATTATATCACTATTTTAATAATCAAATGCTGGCTAATATATAATTAATTTTTAACCTTTAAACCTCGTCGTAAAAATTGATAAAAACTTATCAATCATCCAAATTGTATGATAACTATAATTCCACCACTATTTTCATAATTAATATTCAGTCTCATATATTTTTCAACATTTAATAGAGTGATTTCATTGAGCGAATGCCAAAAATTTATGCATTAGATATGCAAAAATATTAATTTTTATTGCAAATTGAAAAAATATTTCAACTACTAAAAAGTTCTAATTTTCTAATAAAATTCGAATTTTTAACGACACTATTTTCTATGTCTGATCAGAGCATAAATAAATTAGTTGAGTTTAAAACTAAATTAATTTAATTTAGTTCAAACATCTAATTGTTCAAATCGAAGTAAATGAATGTTAGAAATTGAAAGTTTAAACTCAAATTAAGTTAATTTTATAAAAAATGATTAATTCAATATAAACTTTTGTTCGATTCAGGGGTTCAATTATAACCATAAATCATAAATAAACTTCTAATTGATTGAAAGTCAAACAGATATAGAGAGATAGAAAAACAACTATGAACTAAAAGAAAAAAAATATGAAGTTATGAGATATAGCGTTTAGTAAATTTGTATTGTGAGAAAATGTCATTTTGATTCCAACTTTTTGTTGGTCAAACAATTGCCATCAGCAATAATAGTCGGTTCAATCATTAATAGCCGATGTCCAGTCGGTGGGCATAAACGAATCGTTTGTACCATTTATAATATGATGATCGCATGGATTATTTAGACCGTAAAGAGAGAAAGAAAGACATACATTCCACAGTAGATTGAATAAGGCTTACACAGAACAGAACTGTTAGTCTTAACAGTGGTAGTATTTATGCGCTTCGCTTCTTGTGGGCTAAATAGTGAACGGACATAGAGTTGGTATAGCATGTGATGAACCACTTTCTTGCAAACATAACATAAGTTACATTCTGTTGAAACTCAAAAGTTGCAACTTTTAGTAATGAAGATTGATTACTAGTCGACAACTTTTATTAGTTTATTTTAAAACGATTTTCTATTTCCAAAAGTTTAACACCAAACCCTGTATTGTAGAAAATTCGACATCCAATGAGTCGAGTGGTATACTATGGAAAAGTTTCAATGTTTTAACATTACATGTCATTACTTTAGAGTTGCATCAAAACAAAGCACTTCTCAAAAGCATATTTATGTTTATTGCATACAATTGTGAATGAAGTGCAGTTAGATTTAAGCGGAACTCGTCTATCTTTATATTTTTGCTGATCTTTTCACTCTTTCATTTATTTCTGTTACTGAACTGTTTTTGAATTTGCATAACTGTATGGAAGAAACGAATAGCTTCTTTTTTAAGGAAGTCCAACATTTTATAAGCGGTGGTGAAAATTCTTACTAAGATTTGTGATCCATTAGGTTTTGAAATCAATAAAACAAAATTAATATCTTATCTTCATTAAGTTAAAATTAGAACTTTAGCACAATTTTTGAGTTAAATATTATTATCATAGAAACCCAAATACAAAGTAATGAAGATAATTATTTAATAACTTTGTATAAAGAAAGTTAAATACTCTGTCACCAAAAATTTCGAGACTGATAAGTACAACAAGTTCTGAAAACGGAAGACACTGACATACTATTAATCAATTTATGCTAACTTATGTTGCTGACAATGAATGCTCATTTTATTTTTTATATTTTTATTAAATTCTCATTTCATTCAGTTTTCGGTTTTATTTTAGAAATTTAATTGAAGAATCAATATAATAAAGGCAAAACCAGTTATGCATAAAAAGGTGTTTGAATTTTCCATAATTTGCAATATGAATAATTTATTGACGAAATCATAAAAAGCCTAATCATTGTTAATAAGTATCGGACATGATTCAGCTTTGTTGGCAATAGCTTTTTAACTTCAATAGAAGGCTTTCATGACACACAATTAACTCCTGAGTCTAACACTCTAAATATGCAAATTTCTACTTCTCATAAATTTTAAATCCATAAATTAGAAAATTCTATTTTAAAGTAAAGCGGAAAATTGTATTCTTCAGGGGAATATTTCTAATTTTTTTTGCTTAACGAAATTTTAAAGGGATATTTATAATAACCAATTTCATTATGATCCGGAGCTAATTATTTGATGATTTGACGCCAGTAACTCAGCTGAACTTAAATTTTTGCCTAACAATTCCTCATTTTTTACACAAACCCATTATAATGAGCTCAAACGTTAATTATAACTCAATTTCTATGCATGACTTCAAAAGAATGTGCTTTTGAAAGAATAATCGCAAAAATATCAATTTAAGATTTTCTTATCTTTGAGTTGAAAAATAAAGTTGAAGTGAATTAGAAAAGCAAATGACCTCAAATAATATTCTCATTTCCTGAATTTCAGGTCAAATAAAATAAAAATTTTGAAATTTTTCGATTTCTTAAAAAATCACTTCTTTTCTTTTCTATTCATTCAAAGAGACTTTTGAGTTAATATTAATTATACTTTCAATTCTTTTCTCAATTTCTAATTAAATTCAAGTCTTTTTCAATCACAGAATTTTATTTGATATCTGATTTGAGTCATTTCAAGTGAATCAAAATCATATAACATTCTATAATAAATTAAACTAATACTATAGAAACCATTCTATGATTTTTTCATTGAATAAACAAACTTCAAACTAATATCAATGAAATCATTGTCTATGACTCTCTTAAAGCTAAAATCTCAAGAGTATGAGTAATTTGAACATTACTTCGGTATAACATTAATAAGTGTAGTGAATATACTTGAAATACAGACAAGTGTATGAATGTCTACTTGAAGTACAGGTGATCACAAATAAATGATTATATTATGGGGAGAATGAAAACATGTCTGACTCGAAATATGAATAGAAAGATAAAAAATCAATTTTTGTTTCTTTAATATATAATTTATCGATAAGTTTATGATAGCATGAATTTGAATCAAATATTATTTCTGCAACTCTAAGAGTTAGCCCGAAATAACACTTACTCGCAATACTTGAAATCTTTTCCACCCATCATGAATACTATCACCATTTGATTTCATAGCATTTTCATTCCCTCATTGCAGTTACTTTTTCAATGCTCTTGGGATATGATTTACTATAAGGAAGAATGAGTAACAATGCTTATGTTCTTCTATTCTAAGAATTTCTATAGGTTTTCGCGTGCTTTTTATTCTAGTTTTGTAAAAGTGAAAGTTTATGTTACGAATGTTACACCAATCGTTTCCTAAAGCAAAGTAAAGACAACTAAATCGTAATGCCTCTCATTCTTCTATTCAAATGCTAACAAGTAGACAATGAACGCGTGAAATTAGAAAAATAATAAAACAAAAATGAAAACAATATACGAGTATTGAAAGTAAACTCTAATTAAGGTCATTATGGCGTAAAATAAAATAAAAATATGTTTAATTGGTCACGTTTTTACTGGTACTACATGTGTAACGGTAGTCAATATAATTTCAGGTTATTATTACTATTATATCAATTCTTTACAGGTCTAGCAATTAATTTATAGTTTGCAGAATATTCAATATATTAAATTAAATTATTTCAATAATATAAGCATTAAACTAAAAGGTCATTATATGAAATAACTTTAGTGTTGGCTATAATTTATGTGTTGCTTATAATATCTGGAATGGACTGTATTTTGTTGGAGCACTCTTTGGATGGCAGCCATAGCATGATTACTTCTCATGCATAGTGAATAATTTTATAAATTGAAACATAGAAAAAATATCATTAAAATATTTGATATAAGCTGTAATTTAATGGCAATGTTGGCATTAATGCAATACAATATAATAATGAATTCAATGCTGCACACTTACCATCGGTAATACTGTAATAACTGAATTGAAGAACATGTAGAAAACACGAATTTCACATTAAAAAGTAATTAACGGCACAACTTTATTACAATCATTCTATTTATTCGTCTTTTATATGATTTCAAATTTTATCTTTATTATCGATAGTTTTTTGTTATAAACAATGCTGTAAATGTTCCACAATATCTACTCACACAATAATTAAACTAAAATTGCGTAACGATATTGCTATTCCTTAATTATTGTCGTTTTATTTATAGTAGAATTATCAAATTAATTGCAAAAATGAAGTTGTTTTAAGTTATCTACAAACTCAATCAAAATTTTGAGCACTCATTAACTCCTGTTAGAAGAGAGTTAATGGTGTACTTTTTATCTTTCTTTCATCCGTTCTATCTGAGATTTTAAACTTCATAAGTTATAAATTGAATTCACCAATAAGTTTAATAGAGTATTTTCCCATGAGGTTCGGTGAGGTTTCCACCAATTTTCATATTAAAACTTGTTTAAAATAATGATTTTAAAATTCTTATAATTATGAATTTGATTGTTGAAGTGGTATTTTACAAAGTACTCTGTAGTGATCCTCAACTAAAAGCTTAACACTTTGAGTTCACTAATTATATCGGCGAGACATCTCATCGTTTGGACATTAACTCAAATACTTTTGAAATTAACACTTTGATCAAAAACTAATAAAAAAATTCTGAAAAATTTTATATTATTTTTAAGGGTTTCAATTAATATATAATTTCAACTCAAAACTTAGGTCTTTCATGTAAATTCCAATACTAGTTTCAATACTAAGTAACTCTTGTTTTTAATATACAATAATTGTTCGGATACTCTGAAACATTTATGAATTTATCCCATTTGAAATGCAAAATAAATTTCCAATTGTTAAGCTATAGACATGGAGTTGAAATTTGAATGTATTTAACGGGAATGTCCTTAAAATGTCAACATTCTATCTGTCAAAAGAGGTCTGATTTTTATCACAACTCAAACAAAATATATGTATTTTCATTTGACTGTGTGTCTTAAACCATCAAAACTGGTGAAGCCTTTTCTGATATTTTGATTATCTCACTCTATTTCTCTTTACTCACAACTTTGCAATGCAATGACTCATACAATGAAAAGAGCACCAAAACTGAATTACATGAATATATACTTTTCTCTTCAGTTCTTTACCCCGAAAAAAATAATTCTCTTTCATGTAATGTTCACCAGTGTTTTCTCTTTATCGCAAATACAATAATTGTTTTAAATTTCAAGTGTAAAATATATTCACATGAAAACTCTTGATTATGTGTCGCTCTGAGTGTAGGTTTAATTAAAAAAAAGACAGTAATAAATTGAGGCATACATTGTGACAGACGCTTCACTCTTATTTTGTTAGAGATATCTATGATGTAAAAGTAGTCTAACTTTTGATAAATTATGCGACAACTAATATTATATATACTGTAGAGCAGATGTGGCCCAATCACTATTTTAAATCATTTTTCTCTTTCGCACCCCTTTTTGCTTTATTAATATGAGTTAAACATAAAAAAAAGCAAAATACTGGCAACTCATATAATTCACTGGCAAATAACACTCTAAAGTTAGTAAAGCAGCAGTTTATTCTCTATCTTAATAAAACTTTCCATCAAACTTAACCATAAAATAGTTTACAACTCATTTTGGCGAATAAACTAACTCAATACTACCCAACTCGTGCTCGCATTAAAATTAGATGAATTTTAAACCGAGTTTTAAATTGAAATAGAGGTTATCATGAGTTTAAATAATACGCCAATAAGATTTTTCAGCAATAATGAACTAATACTCTAGAAATATTGATACTTTCATAATATAGTGATACGTATTTGTGAAAGTATGTGCTTATTGTCCAGTTCTGTGGTCTCAAAATAAGTGAATAAACGTATAAATTGCAACAATTAGAAAAATAAACCACTCAAATAGCCAAACCGTATGAATTTAAGGTAATCTAATATTGATTGTAATTTAATTTTGGTCGAAAGAGAAATCTGCACCAGAAAAACATGATATATTCTAAATCCTTATCAAAAGAGGAATCAGAATATGATATCTAATGTTGTAAAAGTGGTTCTATGCCTTTTTCATGTGATCACTCTATAAAGGAATAGTTTTGTTACAAAAATTTCAATTGAAGATTATTATTTATTCACATGATAGTCTATTCCATTTTAAAATTGGAGTTTAAACTTAACTCATCTTAGTTTCATTCCGATATTTAAAAGGAGCTCATAGTTTAAATGTGAAGCTAAAACCTAAAGCAATGCACAATTTTATGGCAAAATAGAATAATGGCTTTCAATATCGAAAATTTTACTTCAAAAGTAATATCATATATATATATATCTATAGAAATCTCATTTGAGCTTATCTTTCATTACGGTATCTTTTAGAAAGTCTGACTTAATTCTGGTTTTAGCTCTACTTATAGAAGTGATTCAATGCTTACAACAATATTTCAAATAACTATTAGTCAAGATATATATAAAGTTATATACTGTATATTCAAATTTTGTCGAACTTTATTAAAATAATTGTAACTTACTTGATTAATTTTGAAAGCTATTACAATAAATTGGTTTAGAAATATATTCTAAGAATTTTCATTAAATTATCTAAAATAAAAAAAAACATTAAAATGATTGCGAATTATTTTTTGCCTGTGTTGTAAAATTCACTCCAATAAGCTTTCACAATATTAAGCTAACATACATTATAAAGGTCCAGATGCTATGCTCAAGTGATAGCTGTATATGCGATTTTGTTCACATTGTTACACTTTTATTAAACACATTTAAGCATTGCTTTCATTGGTTTATGTAAAGTAAGCTTTCACTCACTCTATAATAATAAAGTATATTCGAAGCGAAAAGTGAATTTCCTAATATTAATACCCTATTGACGTTGAATTGTAATCGTATTAAAACTCGCCACTCGCACACTTTGTAAGACTTATTCGATTCTTTGAAGCGCATTTCAATCTAACGCAAAGAAATAATTCAGAGCCACTGTATTAAGTGAAGTCGTTATAAAAATTTTATAGTTTTTTTGGGATTCAATTCAATGAACTTTTATATATAGAAAATATATGGTTTATTCATTCTTTTGAAAATGATCTTTTATATAATTTATTTGGCATTATTCGTATTTTATGTAGAACTGAATATAAGTCCTGCCTGTCTTTGAGCATCCGGTCAGCGAAACGATAGGAAATCCCTTTTGGCTATTTTTCTGTACAAAGCATAAGTTAATGGCTTAACTTTTCAGCGAAATATCACGAATGAGTGAATGAATGCATCTTTTTTATAAAGTCATATCATCATCATATTACTTGAGTGTGTTTGAGTGCAACCAATACTTTTGAGGCTTCGTATGGCTGTGAAGTATATACAAGTATGCATTATATAAGTTATAACTCATTCACCATAAAGTTATTACGCATTGACACTCAGGCACACATTTAGACACACTCTTATTTTATCAATTCTAAGTCGACATTTAAAAGCAAGAACTGATAGAAAGAGATGTGTTGAGGATTGTATTTGAAAAGCCGACCAAAAGAATATCTCTTAACAGCAAAGTTTATCTTTGACTGTCGAGTGGAATCCCCACTAGTTTTGATCGATGAAATGCTGAAATGAAAAGCTTATGAAATGTAATACACTGGCAGTCAAATGGTATTCCCGGATACGAACTGATTAAACTTGAATCCAGTGTCATTTGTGGCCTGAAATACTTATAATGATAACTTATGGCATGATTTTAAAGACAAAAGAACTCATTTCATTGAATGGTCTAATGATGGCCTTCATTTATATGATAACTTCGATCTGTTTTCTCTATTAATTAATGATTGGCAAACTTTCATTGAGAGCCTTATGCTTTAAAAACTATTTTTATGTACCTTATCTTTATTTTCTATGTTTTTCTTTCTCAAGTTATATTTGATCGCATTGTAGTTCAAGATTTACTCTGCTTTCTATCATTGTCTTTTATTTTTTCTTTTCTATTCCATCCTTTTTGGCTTTTATATAATATTCTGTTCTGCCATAAAGTGTTCGAAAGAGGATTTAGTGCAATGTCTGTTTCGAGAATGCCTTCCATCAGCTAAAACTACTAAATCCTTTTGTGAAACAAAACGGAAACTCTTATATATCCTCATCTTTAAATCTTCTCATGGATTAAGTTACACTTCTGCCATAGGAGGCACGCGTCTCAATCTTTGCCCATTTCTTGCTTTTTCACCGATTCTCTCGTCTCTCACCCTCTCTCTCACTCTCTTTCAATTTAATGATCTCAAGACTCAGTTGACTTTCTAGTAATTTTTGTGGCTTTTATGGCATTTTCGTTAATGCATTCTTGAGCTCAAAGTTATGATCATTTTTATTAAAAGCTCGTCAAACAGAGAATACAAAATAAATGCACACATTTCACAAAATTAACTCTCAAACGAAGTGATGAACTTGTCTGCTATCAGTAGAGTTGACTTCAATGAAGATTTATATCTTTTTTCATCTACTAATTGATGTATTATAATATTCAATTTTATACCGCTCTGATCGCCAAATGATTTACATTCTAAGAAAATTCTTTTCTGTAATCATGTTTTCCGATAAATAGAGCTTCGCTTTAATTGGAGTCTAACTTAAGTATTAACCATTATCTTTGAAAAAGTTTTCTACGAATGTGAATCGATTAAGCGATCTTTTCTGAACTTTTGCTTTCTGTTTCTCCGACTTTTGCCTCTGATTTGCGACATTACTCGTTCATCTTCATTGCAATTGCAAAGGTATTGCTTGTTGTTATCAATAACAGTCAGTAAAATTAGGTTTCTTGTGGTGACTCTCCTTCTCTTCTCCAATCCCTGATTAACTCAAATAGCAGTGCTCTGATCTAATTTGCTGCTGGTTTGGCCTCTAATCAGACTAAACCTTTATATACTTGTACTCGTTCTTCTACCGAAACACAAATGTCTCTCTCTCTCTCTCTCTCTCTCTCTCTCTCTCTCTCTCTCTCTCTCTCTCACTCACTCACTCACTCACTCACTCACTCACTCTCACTCACTCACTCAGTTTTTACCTACTTTTCTACTATTTTACTTTTTCATATCCATCTACTTCTTTCACTTAACTTATTCTTTGTTTTCTATTTACCCATACCGTTGGGATTCAAATAATATAACTGTTTTATATAAATTATAAATACTATAATAGCAATACAGAAGTATAATCTAATCTCACAATTTAAA
The DNA here is from genome assembly GCA_034694065.1 of Camisia spinifer. Classification (NCBI taxonomy): domain Eukaryota; kingdom Metazoa; phylum Arthropoda; class Arachnida; order Sarcoptiformes; family Camisiidae; genus Camisia; species Camisia spinifer. Next base: position 14,685 of record JAQFXV010000420.1, read on the forward strand.
CGAACTAAATTTGTTTCAATTTTCATACATTTTAAATTCTAAACAAAATAATTATTTATATTGCATTAAAAATCTTTTTGTAACAAATTTGCCTTCGATTTAAAATTTTTTAAAATGTTAAATCAATTTCTTTATCATATAAAGAAATACTAAAATTTCACAATAAAATTCAATTATAAAATAGCATTCAATCGCTTTCTTATAAAGTCTTTTTTAGTGATACTAACGATATAATAAACAGTACAATAATTAAAATATATTTGAAATAAGTTTTTTTTATGACAGTCAATATATTGTGATAAAGTATTCTCTATAAAGTATTTGAGTTTCTTCATAATCACGAATTATTAAGGCTTCATATATTTTAAATTCACATCAATTTTCTCATTTCGTGATTACTCTAATATTATTTCAATCGATTATATGATTGTAAAGAACACAATATTCTGCAATTCGAGAAATATCTTTTTTATTATTCTGTGACATAGTGTTTATATTTTTTAAACAAGCCTTTAGGTATCTCTGGGTTTCGCTAATATATGATTGATTACAATTAAGGAAATCAATAACATAAACACTATTCATTAGATTGTATTGAATTTTATCTTTATTATTATAGTCTTAAAGTTATTCCTTAATCGTATACTATATTATCTCAAATGTTTCTGATATATGGCAAAGACATAACTTTCTTTCTCCTTATAGAATATATTCTATTTGTTATATCTTATAATAATATCAATTTGGAGTATTTGAAGTAAAGTCACATTTGTATATCACATGGTATATCATACAAATGAAAGTAAACTTTTTGAATATCTAATGCAAATCAGATTTAAATTTGAATTTTAAGATCAGATGAGCTCTTTCTTGTATTAAGAATTGTATCGAATATTTTCTTCTATGATTTGAATGTAAAAATATTGATTATCTAATTGATAGTTGACATCAGTCATTATAAACTCTGTCCATTGCTAAAAGAGATAACGAACGCAATCTGAAAAATATTTGCTGGGTTTATGTTATTTCGAATCAAACATTAAAAAATGAAAAATAAAAAATAACACTTTTAGTCATTAAAACTAATCGGAACTTTATTAATAGTTATGATAAAGTTGACAGAAAAAAGTCCAAACTTTGAAAATCACTTAAAATGCTTATTATTTATGTATAACGAACAGAACAATGAGTAAAGGTGTCATTTGGAGTCATTTTTAAAGCAATTTCTTGATTGGAATGAGAAACAAAATGATATTTCAAACAAATTAAATTAAGTTTAATTGTGAAATTAGAATTTTAGGGCGAAACAGAGCACATAAATGAGTACATTAAAAAAGGTCATGACGTTGAACTATAATAGCATTAATGCAATTGCTTAATGTCGAGCAGAGCTTAAGTTTTTGTTCTGTCAAAACGTGTTCCAATTGTTTAAGAAGAACTCATAATAGAGGGAATAGCACTTTTCTACCTGAAAAGCATAATTTTTTAGGTTTGAGTCAATTTAGAATTCAATACAAGTAATGTTATCTGTGGTGTGTTGTTATATGTGCTGCTTTACAAGTGGTCGCTTTCTTTTCTCACCGCAAAAATAACTTGATTTAGTTTAGTATGTGCTCGAACTTGAGGCTCTTCTTTGTGTGCTTTTGCCATATATACCATATTTATACCAAATGCCGATAGTAATAAAGATTTGCTACTTCTTCACTCAAATAAGTACTAAAGTTAGACTTGACGTTATAATAAAGCCGATACTGATGTTCTGTGATTACACGCCAACAGCAGAGCATTTAAAAACTAAGTCTGATTTGGTTACAGTTTATGCAATAGAATTTTCAATACATTTAGAGAATATCTTAGGGTTTAGTTCATACGCGAGAGCTTAAAATATGCATATATTATGTGTATTTCTACTGAACAAAACTAGAGGGTTAAAGATGTGAAAGAAAACAGAACATAATTGAAGTCAGACTACAGAAACTACTTAATAGATTATAAATATTATTACAAAGAGATTATAAACTTTTGATTAGACTCACAATGCATGCAATAAGAGACTCAATGCAGCACATAATATGACTATCGTCTAAACCATGAGTTATATAATAGATAATACCCTTTGCATTATAAAAGAGGACTCATTTTGATTATGAAAATCTGTTTTGCATGAGTTAATTATAATTCTTTTTCTTCAAGACTGAGATAAGACGAGATAATGCTTCTGATTCAGCATCATATCAGTCAAGTTAACTGCTTTTGAAATTGATGTTTCTATGTTTAATTTGAGAGATAAGTAATTGTTAATTCTTGAGCAAATGCATAGTAAATACTTTCCTTTATCAGTTGTAATGCTAAACATTTAGATTTGCGTCAAAAACATCAGAGATTAGCAGAAATGGGTTCAAATTTGACTCATCAGACACTTCTAATTCTAATTGGGGTTCGTCTTATCGTTTTTGCTTTCTTAACAACCATTCAGTACTATCAAACACATAATACTCTGTAGTGAAGTCTTGATTCGAGAAAAAAGAGAACATAGAAAGACTTTTGAAACAAGATGTACTTATGTTTAGTCTTCTGCCACGATTGCAACGATTGCAACGATTGCAACGATTGCAGCGCTCTTCTCAACAACTTTGAAATCCCATGTGAATGAGTGGTGTTAAAGTGTAGAGACATTAAGATGTAGTGTAAGTGTGCGTATGTATTAAGACGGACAGCAGACAAGATGGACATATACTTTATATAAGTTTATATATTATTCTATGACTCTAGCATTACATACTTTACGTGTTGATGCACTCGGAATGCATAAAATATTTCTAGTCTTTTCTCTTCTCTCTCCTATTTCTTTATTCCATTCACTTCTCTGCCCTTCTCTTCTATTTGATTGAAATGCGAATATGATAGGAATTGAACCATTTTGGAAAACATGCACTGTTTTACATGTTGTCCATCGCGGCATCTCTAGCATTATCTATTGATTTATTGTAACCATACTTGCAATACCGATATTGCCTAACGTTAATACGAAATTGAGATTGAAGTCATCCTCTATTCGTGTTTGCATTGTTCTTCTTTCTTCTTCGATGCGTTAACTTTGGAGCTCAAATGTTCAACACGACAAAATTCAATATAAAAGCAATGTTGGCTCGGATTGCATTACCGTATAAGAGAATGTTACTGACTATTGAAGAAAAGAACTAACGTGTAAGATATCCACTTACAGCACAAACTTTGATGCCTTATCCCATTTAAGTTCGTTTTCAGACAATGTTTCAGTTTCTTATTTTTAACCAACTATTTCTCAGACTTGAAAGATCTAATGATTCTATTGATTCTATTTTTTAGATTATTAGAACTTTAAGAATAGATCTTTTAATTGGAATAATGTTTTGATCTATCATTCAATGAAAATTCAACTTAATATTGAATTATTTATCATGATTTTTAGCAACTGTTTAGCTGAACAGAAATGTTTAGTGGTTCTAAATTCCCATAAGACCTCAGGTGCTTTGCAATTAAGGCCATTTCATATACAGTATGATTACATTATATACAAAAATCGATGTCTTGATTCAACAACAAAGTTTATGATGTCTATTCTGCGAGCTTTTCTCGCGATCTTGTCTATCAAATATGTAACGGTCAAAAAAGCCATTTATAAGTTTGCAACGCATAGCCGTTTCGTCATAGATCCAGACTTTACGGGTTTCCTATGCACTCGTCTCATAGATTTCTGTTATTATTGTGTCTCCGTTTAATATCATCTCAAAAAATATAAAACTTTTTCCTTTTTTAAATATGATTTCAAATTCACAAATGCTTACAAAATGATCTTTATTTTATGGCTCTTTTTGCAGTGCAGCGAATAATATATAGTTAACTTCTGATAAATTTATTTTGAATTTATTCGATATAAACTAATATATAATATACTTATAACTATATATTAAATATAATCACACTAAATAAGTTATAATAAATCGAGTGAAACTTGTTTTACCAAAGGCTTAAATAAATATTCACTTTAGATAAAAACTAATGAGACTTAAAGATTGAGAGTTTATTGAACTTGAGATTTGACTGAATTTTAGAATAAGACTATCAAATATCGATATAATAAGTAGGTATACATCTGATTCCAAAAAGATAAGTGAAAATCCCTTAAAATCCAATGTTGTGTAAGGATAAGGTATATTTTGTAATGTATGACTTGAAATTGTTAACTATCATTTGAACTTAATTAGTGCAAACCTAAACAGATATGAGATCTCACTCATCAATTTAGGAGTGATGCGAACATGTTTTTGATTTCTAATAATTAATTTATATTTTTTTATATATCTCTCTTTCATTTGATTTTGAATGGACATATTTATTTCATTGAATTTATGTACACTCATCGTCAAGTGCGTCAATCCGGGATGATCTCAGATGAGTAGAGATAAAAAATCAGGGAAACATAAAAACTTTCCTGATTATCATAGCATTAATTGTACTCAAATATAATACATCACGGTTTGAGTTTGAATGAATGAACAAACCCTTGAAATTTTGATTTTATGCATCCCTTAATGATTAAAAAATGCATAATTACTTGACGATGGGTTTAGTTGTGAGTAAATAAGAAATTCTAAAATATTTAGAAATATAACACTTTTTCATAACATGTTTAAATAATAGTTGCTCTCATTTCTAATAGTTATGGATCTTTTTGAACAGTTGAAGGATTTTCGAATTTGAAATATAAATCTATCTTTGAGTGAACTTTATGAAAAGTTAATAGATATGAAAATATATAAAAATATACTGTAAGTTATATGAAATGCAAATGTAATGTTAATAGAAGCGTACTCTTAAGTCATTAGAAACGGGCTTTGACTGCATTGGCTGACAAACGCACAAATATGAGAGCCGTACCCAAAAATATAATATAATGTACGTTCAAATGCAAACCATTGCAGGTATTTCTAAATATATACAATCAAATATATGCAATATATTCGTGTCTAATTGATTTTGTCACGCTTTAAGTGACAATTAACTCAAAAATATAATTAAATTTACATTATTTTCATGTCTTTTATTTTAAAATTGAGTAATAATTTTCGGAAACATTTAGAATGACTTATTAACGACTGATTTTAAACAAATACTTGTATTGACCAGACTTTAATGACTTGAGTCATATTAATGAATTATCTTAAATGATATTTACTTGCTTTAATTTAATTTGAATACTGCATCAAATAACATGTTCACATCAAGTATCTTAGAGTTATTCAATTCCTATCGTTTTCAAGAAGTGGTAATAACTTCATTCTCACTCTAATCGTTGACATTCAATGACATTTATAATGAATGCCTTCAAAAAGTATTATTGTATATCTATCTGAGTTTCTATTATATTATTCGAAAGAAGTTATTCGATATATAAAATTTATATACCATATAATTTATATACTATGAGTTCTGTACAACGCATCACAAATAAAATCAATAATCGCTGTCTCGTCTCGTTTCCTCTCGTTTCTCTCTCTCTCTCTCTCTCTCTCTCTCTCTCGTCTCTTCTCTCTCTCTCTTCTCTCTCTTCTCTCCTCTCTCTCTCTCTCTTCTCTTCTCTCTCTCTCTTCTCTCTCTTCTCTCCTCTCTCTCTCTCTCTCTCTCTCTCTCTCCTCTCTCTAATCTTCTTTCACATTTTTGTTAGTATAGAATTAGCGCCATTTAACCCCCATCTGGTACCACAACCTAAGAAATGAAGTACAGTAGTATTCAATGATGTTTGTGCTATAATATCCTTCAAATTATATTCAATGAAATCGGAGACTTAGCGATAAAACAGGACTCATTGACTAGTGATTGGAAACAATAACCGAAACTGAATCGTTAAACTTTTGTGCTGATGACGACTGAGTGACGAAAAGAAATGAATCGCAGATTTGTGTCAGTTATAGAATAATTATATTGAAAACGATCTTATAGTAAATTTTGTTGCAATGATGAAAAAGTGCAGATTCTATATAATTATAATACCAATCAAATGAATTGCTCACTTATTTGATGAACGATTAAAGCAGACTAAAAATTATAACTGAAGTTTGAAAAGATAAAGTTTCACTTTGAAGTTTTTAAAGGCAAACCAGATCATAGTATAACATGTGCTACATTTAGTGTTCACTCTTCAGTCCGAATATAAGTTATTCCATTTAGTTTAAGCTGAGATGTCATCTCAATTCATGTTTGTGAGTGTATTCTCTGAGGCACGCTTTTAGAAGCTTAATGTAGTTTTATTCTGAGGCCAAATGCATTGTAACTTTGATTTAGTGACCAGTAGTAGTCTTTATTGAGTGGAGCGAAAGATGTCTTTTGCTTTTCAGAGTCTCATCATTTAATCGTTGACTTTTACTGTACGCATCATTAAGCCTTACAGAGTAAGACATTATTCCGAGATTGGCGCAGATCTACAACTTATACCCAAACATAGTGTCCATCAAAATCATGAAATGTAGGTTATAAGATGTCACATCATTCACTTCCACCACTATATTTTGATTTGATTCAAGGTTTACTTTCCTTAACTATATCTCTCGGGACATCGAATATCGAATTACTCGCGTTAGACAATCGCTGGCCAATTCTTGATAATGCCTTTTTTTGTTTAAAGCGTCTTCAGCTTTATCTTGTGAATGTACCTCTTTTTACGTGCAAATGTTCTCTGATATGCTCAAAAAAGGTGCCATAAACTGATAATCGCCTGTTTCGCCGAACTGTCAGATTCAAGTTTACTGCTAAAACATTTCCTCTTAACATAATCTGTTCAAAATAGATATATTTCGTCAATAGAAGAATAAAAAGAATTTATACGAAAGAAATAATACTAAAAATAAAGAATCAAAGCTTAACTCAAAAGCTTTTTTTAGAATCATTGACTCCAAAAATGTTTTTCAAATGTTAGATTAGAATATATTGCGTTCGAAAAGCAGTTCAGTTTCCAGTGAAATATTCATAAGACATAGTTTTAATGAAATGTTTGATGAATAATATTTTTAATTGAATAAAAGATTTTTATGAAATTGAAGTGAAGTAAGAATAAGGGAGGGATGAAATGCAAAATAATTTGTGTCTGAGCCTAACAGGCATTTAACTGATAAGTCAGCTGCAAAGCTACTCTTTCTCATGGGAGTTACATCAGTGCTAGTCGTGTGACTCACTTTTACCTTAATTGCTTTGTTGCTGAAGCTTTTACCTTTTATGTTGGCAAAAAACCATTAAAAGTGAACTATACATACCTTATATCTTCCAATAGACTTTTATTTGTAAGGTTTAGTTCATAGTATTTTCTCTGATTCTTACTTTCCCGCTGCAATGCATACAAAACGACAAGTTTCAAAATCGACCGGTAATGTCCGCGCGCAGAATCGTTTCAGTAGAAAATAGCCATTTCCGGTCAAAATTTCCTTTTCGGTGTACCAATACATGCACTGTTCACTTACATATCGCGTGAAACTGGTCTCCACTTTCTCCGTATAGTTGGACAAAACGATTCTGATATATATCTTTGAGCAAAGTGTATACTTAAAAGGAGGTGAGGGTAGTGTTGGTCACCATATCGTATTATCACATTTTAGGAACTGTGTCTATCAGAAGCAAAAAGAGCAACGACTACAATGCACTGCATCATAACAAAAGTGATTTATGGAACCGCTTATATGAAGCTATTTTGCACAAAAGCCGTTTTCCTTACATTCTTTTCTTATGCTTATTGATTTCCATATAAAAATGTCAAAATCAAATCTTCACCTAAAAATACTTTTCTTTTTTCTATATAAAATAGCAATTTTATATTTGAGGGCACGTCTATTGAAAATGGAATCGCATTTATGTTAAAAAATTACATTTCAAAATTAAAGCACATTTTAATTTAATGTTCTTGTTTCACATAATGTCCTTTTTGAAGGAGTAGAGAGAAAACAAGTGCTTTTTTTCCCATACAGTGCTATAACATAAGAGAATCTCATGTTTCGGCCTCTGTTTGATCCGCCTTTAATGTTATCATTTCTTCTTCTACAACATTTTAGTCGTTTTTATTATTCTCTATCACTATAGCTTTCGATGGCCTCGTCTAGTGAATGATAAACATGCTTATAATCGAAATATGTTGATAGGGATAAGTTATATTCTATGGGCATTGACTAACCATTACTAACCATCACTAACAAGCGAGAACAAGATGCAGAGCATTTGTAATGTGAAACCATCTAACTTGAAAACTAAGCAATACTTATTTTACTTTCCAATTTATGGCAACAGTGGTTTGCGTTCGTATCTAATATCATATAGATATAAGATTGTGTGTATGGTATATGGCTGTAGGAACACAAATGGTACAATAGGTCCCATACACATCATACACAT
>JAQFXV010000421.1:0-23070 GCA_034694065.1 Camisia spinifer
GTTGATATACCTTCAAGAGAATCAACCGCTATGTCTACCAATGCCTCTATTCATCCTTCTGTATCACGCTCTTCATCACATACTAGTAAATCAATTGCATCCAATCCTTACAGATAACATAATCATCAAATCTCGAGTCTCACTATCACTGCCTTTTCACAGATTCACATTATTATTTGCTCAGTTGATTCATATAATATTTTATCTTCTATATTGTTATTACTAAATCTCAACAACATTTCAATACTCGATCAATTATTCGATCAATTCTAAAGACACACAATCAGATTTCAAAGTAAATTATACACAAACATTCTCAGTAACAAAATTTAATAAATTATTAAATATTATAAATACTTAGTTATATAAAAAGTTGTAAACTCTCAAGATTTCTCGTTTTGATGCTTAAATATTTCTGTCACAGAAGATCTAATTTATATGTTTAGGTCTACAAAAATAGACTCTTCAGTTCAGAAATATTAACTGTTGAAAGTTTTAAGTCTACACCAGTTTAGGTCTTTTGGAAAGATTTCACTTTCTCATTATATTTAAAGTTTGATTTTCTCAAAAATGGCTCATTTCTATATAATAAATGATAATTTAAGTGAAGCATTTTAAAAGTTACTGAAAGAGATACGTCTATTTTCTTAATGACTCGGATATTGTTTAGAATCACAATTACATAATTAAGTTTAAGGATATTTTCCAGGTTTATTCATGAAAGAATACTTCATGTGTTGGATTGAAATAGATTTGCACTTTCATTTGACAACACATTCAATTTGGAACTGTAGGTAAGTCAAAATTGAGCCAAAAAAAGAATCAAAGCATCTTTTTGGGGGTTTAGATAAAGAATTTTAAACTGTTAAATAGATGAAAAAAAGTATTTCATTTTACTCGAAACTTTTCAGATCATTGAAATTATTACTGTCGTAAACGGCAAAACTGCTAAACATTTTAACTTCTGAACTGCTAATCTATTTTCTATGCCTTTGAAGTGTGAAATTTGATCCCATTTAAAACTATTTTCCATTTAAGTTGACTTCACTATAATGTTGTGTTAAAACAAAGTTCAAAATATTGGTGTTTGATTCAGCGCGAGAAACAAACAATAAAAGGTTCGACTTTCCATTACATATTCAATTAATTTTATTCATTTACTATCAAATAATTAAGATTTAAAATCAAGTCAAATAAATAACCTTTTTTGTAGCCTAAGTGAGAGCGCGATCTTTAACAATACATTTTGAATAGCGATTAGAATAAAGAAATTTAACTTAATTGACAAAATATCATATTTGAAAATAATGGTGTCGTCTGTTGAGGTCGCAAAATGTTTCTTTTCCCTATCTTGCAGTTTAATGATATCAATACTTATAAGTCTTGCAATTCAAGCGACTATTACTTTCAGTTCTGATGTTTGCGGCGCTGATAATGAATTAGAGACAGGGGTCCAAAAGTGTGTGTTTACTGAACGACGAATTTGGTCTTTGGCTATATTCTACAGCGCGGCCGTTGTCTTCATAATTGGGACATTAGGTTCGTGTCAATCAAACGGATGGATTATTATCACATATATGATCGCTTTCGTCACACTTCTTGGCGTTATGGCCGGACTCGTAATTCAACGAATGATGTCTGGTATTAATTTGTGGACAATCATAGTCTACCGCAGACAGCATTGATGAAACTTTGTATACTGCAGAGCTGTTTTTCGAGATCCTGAGCCTGAATATAAAACAATTTTTTGTGAGAAACAAGTGGTTTTTGAGTTATTAGATTGAACTATTCTTTGGATTTGAATGCAATCTAATATATTTTCCAGTATTTCCTTCGAAATATTGTTATAAAATAAAGTCTTGCGGGCTCCGCATCTTAACCTAACCTTACCTTAAGAAGTGGAATTATCACTTCAAACAAAACTTAAAACCCGAAAGCTTTCTTACTCTGTTTTGAAATTCGAGTAATGCTCGCTCTCATGGAAAACAACTTTTCTCAAGTATTGCTTTTAAATGCATTGAAATCTAATGGAACTGATGAATAACTCAAAAACGACTTGTTTTCGACAATAAATTCTTTCATATTAGATTCAAGACATCTGTATACAAAGTTTCAACAAAATCGATGGTATACGTAGTGAACTAAGATTGAACCTTAATTCCTAATAAATAATTTTCAAAAATAATGCAATACTAATATCTTGAGATATCTATCCTTATTATAGACGATATCGAAGTGACAAAAGCAGTCGATACTATCACATACGAAATTATTCGCGACAAATGGGGTCTTTATGCCACTATTCTTAGATGGATTATTCTCATCGGACCCATAACTGCCTTCAGTACCGGCTCTTTTTTGGTTTATTACTTCTTAGCTTATAAAAACATTTAAATTTGTCTATATTTCAATTTCACTCAAATTATTTCACATTCAAGTTTCATATTTACAAAATTGTAATTTATCTTTTTATTAAAAACAAAATCAAAATTTATTTATTTATTTAATGCATTAATTTATATTTCTCTTCAAAAGTTGTATTCATTTTTCTATTCAATTCACTCATTTAACGCCATGTTTAAAGTCTACTTATAATAAAAATATGAATCATAATTTTTTTGCTATCTTCATAAAGTAAAATTGAGGATTAATTGAGTTTGAAGGAAAGTTATCGGACTTATACTATTCCAATCCAACTTCATTGCAGTATTTTTTAAAATGAAATTTTGATGCCAACTCAAACTATGAAAAAATTACAATTTCTTTTAACTTTGACACTTACGAAAGCAGTTAATAGTACATCGATTTATATGCCAATCAAATCTGTGACAAAGTAATAATATTTGACTTTAGAATAGTAGAAAAATTCAATTTTCAATTTTCAGTTTTCAGATTGAATATTTCCAATTTGAGATTTTTGTCAAGTTATGATTTTTTTTTTATAATTAACGGAAAAGGAATGCTAATTAATTAATTCTTTCAAATATTGCTTAAGATGAAAAATCAAGTTTAAAATTTTTAAATTGGTTTAAACTGAGAGCCTTTCGAAGCTCTGAATAGCAAAACTAATAAAGAAGTTTTATAGCAAAATTATTTTTTTTCCCAAAGTTATCTCTTATTTAAAAATAACTGCCCAAACATTCTTAAAAATTCTTCTAAACTGTTTAATTGATGTCTTGAATATTTCATTTGATTCTTAAGACGGTTGAAATTAGTTTCTAAAGAACTGAAATCTCATTTTTAGATTCAATAATAATTTTATTTTCAACAAAACAAGAGATGTAATACTATTCACTCAGATTACATTTTCATCTATAAATTTTTCAAATCTCATCAAAATCTACTTATAAAAAATCTTTCAATTTGTTTAGATTTTTAAAAAAGCATTTCAAAATGAAAAAATATTAAGTCAGACAATTGAATGCATGAGAGGATACCTCTATAAGAAATGTATTGTGAATCGTGTACTCCAATCAATATGAGAAACCGAACCCATTGAAATTGATTGAATTATTTTTTAAAAATTAATTCAAACGTAATGATTAAAAATCAATTATAATAACCAAAGTCTATTTCATTTCAATGCATGGAATTTTAAACTATTTTATGTATTGGAATTTCAGTAGATTTTTGATAATATAAGTTTTTAAGCTGTCATTTGGGTTCAACTCTATGAAGCAGTTTCAAAGGTAGGGCAAAATCAATGAAAAATCTTTATTGTTGGGAAAATTTCCAAATAATACCGGAATTTTCGGTTTGCATCTCATTTTTGCATAATTATCACAATATATAACAATGATTTATCACAATGTATTGTAGAATAGAATTTTCATACTTTCAAACTGATTAATTTGTTGTTATGTGTTTTCAAAGAATACTTTGATTGTTTTTCGATTCAAAATTAATTATTCGATACTCAGTTCGAATCTAAAGCCGTTTTAGTTTTATTTAGTCTATAAATTATGCTAATTTTGAGGCTTTTGATAAGTTGCGCTTCAGATTTATAATATAATACAAGTAACTGAAAAACAAAAAATAAGTATATGTTTTGACAATATAGAGTGCCTTTAAAAATATATCTTTTCAAAATAATGAATGTAAAAGAATACAAACTTTTATTTTTTAATCGATAAACTATTTTTATGAGAATCGTTTGGTGGCAGTCATGAGTTCACAGTTTAGCAAAAATAAAATCTCAAATTAAATGTTTAAAATATATAAAATAAAGTATATATACCTTAGAATGACATTTTTGTCAACTAAATTTGAACGAAAACGTGAACAAATATGTGAAACTAAATTGTAAAACTATTACATTTGAAAGTATTATTGTAGATGAGATTGAGATAAGTAAGTACTATAAGTGAGAAAAAATAAAGAGCTTTTTCTTGTAACGATGTCAAGAGTGATTGGCGTAAATTTTACAATACACAAAATCCTTTAAAATTGTCAACTTATAAACTCTATGAAATAGTCAACTATACTCTACACTACAATCTATAACAATTGATCCATTCAAGAAAGTTATCCCAAAATTAAGTTTTAATATGAACCTAAAATGCTTATTTTTATTGAATTATATCAATATCAAATGTTTTAAATCAAAATTGAGACAATAGCAGCTTCGGTACTAACAAAGCATTTTAGATTTGATTATCAAATTTAGTGTAGATTTATTCTCGAACCTAAGGGACAAACTTATTATCATCAAAAAGGATCTAAACTCCTATCTATACAATTACTTTTAAGTGAATTTATTTTTAATAACAGCATCTTTCCTGAGAAAATTGCACAATTTATTCTTTAAGAATTTTATTTATGTAATGCATCTCTTCTTTAATGTTATTAATACTTTCTGTAAGCTTTTCTCAAATGTGAGTATAACTCAAGTTTAAAGAATCAAATTTTCTATAAAATCAAATTACATCATCTTATCATATGATATTTGCAGATACAAATTCCCTCAGTATTTCACCAAATTCATGCGTAGGTATCTCTAAACTACGTATTCATTTGAATATTCAATTTTCTATTCTCAAAATAAATGAAAATTATTATTTTATTCATTCGGATCAGCTTCTGATTCATGGAGATAACGATTTAACAATTCATTTTGAACCAGTTGTTAGTCAACAATATTGTACTTAATATACTATTTATTTGTTTGATCAGACTTTTTGTGCATTTTCAGCCAATTTTAAAATGTTTAAACTATACAAATAAGACCCTGTTTTTATTGAATAACTATAAAGACAAAAAGATTCTTTTCTACATTGAATGAGATTTTTTTCTTCAGAAAAAAACCTGAATTCAATTCTAAAGGCCTACAGCTCAGAAAATAACTCATACACTATAATACTTTTATTATACTGGAAATTAATTACTTTGGATTCCGAACATTTTGATTTTGACAGCTTTATATTGAATGGATTCGATTTGAACTGAAATAACCCAATTGAAAAACTCTATTTTCGATGTTTCTGTTAGGAGTTTAAAAAGTTTCTTTCACTTCTATGATTTCAATAAAACCTCAAATCCTTGAAAGCCTTACAAATTATAAAAAGCTAAGACTAAGTTTCAGTAAAAACTGCAAATTAACATAGATATAATCTTATCGAAAAGTTCTTTATTAAATTGGATCAATAATATCATCACATAACTAATTATGAGTTAATAATTAGTTGAAGAATAGATTTGATGAATTTTTGTTTTACAAATTTCATTTTGAAATAACATGTAAATCCATAGCACTTACTCTTTAATCAAAATAGAGCTTTGCCTCCAACTGTCTCAAAAACTTTAGAATTCAAATTATTGTTTTTTTTGTTAGTTTTTTCACTGATACACCGCTTGACGTAATGTTATGTTTGAACTAAAACTTGTTTTCATAGTATTTTAAAACAAGTGGGTTTGAAAAAGTGAATATTTATCTCTTATTAATATCTAAATACCTTCAATAGTATTCTAATATTCTGATACATTTGCAATACAATTGTTCTTTGAAGTGAGTTTTATTGTGTCGCTTCCAAAAGTAACTTTTCTTATATTATGTGCCGATTTTTGACAGAACTGAGATCATAATTTCTGAAAAATTCTCTCCATTTCAATTTCAAGGATTTAATTTGAAAATTGGAAATATTTTGAAATATTTACTTTAATTTTTAAGAAAATTATTAAAAATATCTAATAATAGATTTTGATCAATAATTTGTTGGATGATTTTTAAACTAAAACCATTATTTGATAAGTAGTGTTTCATTTCGAAGATTCGATTATTTAATAGACAAAGTTGTTTGAAAATAATAAGTAAAATTGGAATTTTCCAAACTTTTCTTGTATTGGTATTGATGAATAGTTAGAAAGTCTCAGAGGATCAAAAATGTTCGCCTGAGAAGCCCTGCTTTCGACAATTGAAAGCACCTCAAATAATCGTAATGGTTTCAGAGTATATAGTCTTATGCTTGCCTTCAAATCAATTTTAATTAAATTTCTTGTAAAATCATTACTAAAACCATTAAGTTGAAAGAATATGCAATTTGAAGATTTTCGCAATTTTGAATCATTTCTGTGCAAAGTTATCCCATTTGAGTGAAATTGAGTTAGAATAGGAAAGAGTAAACAATTCATTTCTTTTCTTAACAATACTTACATTTCAATTAATGAACGAAACGTTGTTTCATTTTAAATTAGAATTAAGGAAAGTATCTTTTATACAGAATAGGAAATGCATAGTTATAATAGAGTAAAGCAGGAAATTGATGAAACGCAATAAAAGGAGGGAACGAACAGTACCAACAGTAAAAACAGTACCAACCGAACCAACTCAACTAACTTAAGATTCAGATGGGAATAATGAAAAGAAAAAGAATCGTTAGACTAAGCTTTCTGAGAAGTATTGCAAATATTTTTGCTTTCCATTGACTTTCCTAATGGTCTTTTATGTATAAGAAAATGATTAAAGCCTAAATCAGAGCTGAATTGCTGCATAGCTAAACGATTACAGTTGTGTCCATAATGAAATGATCTGCCGCTTGATTCCATGGAAACACTAGTAATATTCAACTTCTCTCCCCCAAAAAATGGCAATGCTTTTAATGTTAGTTTTTCTGTTGCATTGCATGACCAAAGTATAAGTAAGTATAAGCACAGTATACTGTATGGGCACTCAATTTTCTTGCCAAAGGCGCTCTTCCTTATAAATATAGCGACACGAGCGAAGTCTAAGTTTTATAGTGAGGGTAAATTCAGTGGCAGATTTGCACAGAGAATGAAGAGAAACTCACTTCAAAGCTAACTTTTTTCGCTCGTTTCCTCTTATGTTTCCTCGTATTATATATTGTTTTATTGATTTGTCTGATGTCTTCTGTGTTTTTAATCCAATTTCACAAAAATTTTATTTGGACTAGAAGTTGAAATGATGCGATGCAAGTAAATTTTTTCAGAATATAAAGCTATAGCTGTAAGTAATGAACTACTATGACTATAAAATTGTCTTTCAGTGCTTCACAAAATGAAAGAAGACTCAAATTCTATCCAATTCAGTCTCTCAATTGCTTCATTTGAACCCTCTCTACAAGAATGAGTTACTTTTGTGATTCACTCGGAAAACATATTGCTTTAACGAGAACAACAAAATATTTTACTTATAAAATAGCTTACATGACATTTAAGGAAAATTCATTGACTTAAATTGTTTGTCTCTATATAACTAGCATATAAAGTGGTGCTCTATATACTTATATAGTGTATAAAAGAGAAATTCGATCTGATTTTCTTAGAGAATTATGCAAATTAGCTCAAAAACAATTGGGTAAAAGGGGAGTGAAAGTTCGCGTGAGCATTCTTTGCAATTTTTTCAAACTCAGCCTCACCACCAACTGCTGCGATTAAACATTAAATGGGTTTCATAATTGTTAGAGACCCTCCCTTTAACCTATTTTAAGTTACTTCAGCAGTTTTTGGTCTCCTCTCGCAATACGTTTTAAAGTTCATCAATCAAATAATCTCACAATCCATCCTTTCTGGCATTACCTTATATTCTATATACAGTTTCATATTGCATGTATTTGACGTTCAAGTTCCACATTTATTATGTCCCAGAACGGGCACAAACCAGCCCTGCAAAAGTCTCAGAGTTCGCAAAGTCTCCCTTTATGTCAATAAATTACAAAAGAAGCAGAGGAATGAAGGAATGAACTAACATTTTAAAGAAAAAAATCTGATCTCAACTTTAGTACTTGCGAGTAATAATCAATACTTTTTGCAAAAATGGGCGGAACTCTATCTAAGCCTAAATAAAATGAAGAGACTGTATGTGAGCGCATATGAAGACTTGTAGGCAGTATTATTTTGTAGCATTAAATTTTGTGAAAACTACTAATTAGCATATAAGAGAGCGCAATCTCAACCCTTTTTCAATGCCTCCTCCCATAGTCATTAATATGTAGATCAATGTTGACATAACTCAAGTAAACTTCAGTCGGGAAGACATGCCTTTATTGCAATATATTTTCAGCAATATATGCAAGTCTTAAGTAATCAAAAATGTGCAAAACAGCGTACAGTCGATCGATCGATCAATAATAACGTATATTTAAAGGGCAAATGCTCTGCTTTGGGTCGTTTTTGCTGCACTCCATCCACTTCTTCACTCTGTTCTGCATTATCTTTTCCAGCAAATGTTCGCATAGCTTTTTTCGTCCCTCTCAGATGATTAGGTTCATATGCTAGTCAGATATAAGTTATGGCCTTTCCTTCTCCTATCAATATCTCTCCAAAAACATTTTTCCTCTCTCTCTCACTCACTCACTCGCTCGCTCTCTCACTCGCTCGCTCTCTCACTCATCTCTCTCTTTCTCTCCCATCACTCTATTATTCCTACTTTTGCATCAACTTTTTATTTAGACGGCATCATCATTAGAATGAGTAAAAAAATAGAGAATAAAAAGGATCGCCATTTCACAAATGAAAAGACATAAGAAAACATGACTATGACTGTGATGATGCAGCAGTTAATGTACTCTCGCATTGAACCTCTCACTGGGACAAACTGTATATATATTCTTATTTATATCAAATGGAAATGGGAGCAGAACAATGAGAGATGAAGGGGAATGAGAGCAAAACTGGAGGAATTTCAGCAAATAAAAGTTGACTTTATATGCAACACAAGAATGAACATCTTTGTAGAGTGAAAAAAATAATGGGAGACTTTTTGTAAATGCATTGCCATTAAAATAGACGAAATAGAGGGTCGCTTTGGTCAGCAAAATTTGTTCCCCATTTTCGCGCGCAATTAAACATTGGCAATAGGTTTGGCATTTGATATTACAGTGAGCTTTGAGGCACAATTTACGGTATTCGTTATAAACATATAAACTCAATTTCTATATATAACAATTTTAGTCAATGACCATTTGCCTACTTTTACTAACAATAGCATTATGATTAGTAATAGACTCAGAATAGGCAAAAATACTAAAAATGCTAACTTTAAGAGTTATAATGCAGAAAAAATATCCAAAAAATCAACTGCTCGGCAGCTGCATTGATAAAGTCATACTTTATATGTAGTAATCGTAATTGTGAATTATTTTTCTGGTCACACCAACTTATGACTGCACGTCATAAATGAAAGCAATCTTTATGATAACAAAAAAACTAACCCGGATTTCGAGCGTAGATTTCAAACATAATTAACTTGTAATTTATTGCAAGAGTGAAGAGAATTAATGTTTTACTGCTTACGTTATATATTATAAACATAAATAACAATTATATTAAGTAAATTATAAAATTAGTTGTCATAAATTAATAATGAGATATGCAATAAATATTACATAATATTTCTGATTCTCTCATCTGTCGTTTCACTAGTCAGTGAGCTTGAGATAAAAATTGATATTTTTATTTTCGTGATTCAATACAAAAAATAGGCTTTGAATTTGATGGAAATCATAAAAATAACTAATAGATTTTCAATGATGTTATTTCACTTATCGAAATCCAAATTGAAATAATTTGACCCAAAAAGTGAACTTAATTTTTTTCTTCCCAAAATGATATAAATATGAAAAATTGCTCAAAAATAAATTTAATTGATTTGAATGCTTTTAAAAAATTTAATATCAACAAATGTTTTCAGATTTTCAGGGCACTTAAAATACGATTGTAATACTCATGCAATAGTTTTAATAGTATTGAAAAAGATTGTTTCGCTTTTCGAAATTAATCTTTTGCAGAATAAGAGAATTTGAAAACTTTAACGAAAGTTAAATTCTAAAATAAATAGTGACTTTACTTCAATTCTTCAATATGTTTATTATTTATAATGTGATAATTATTATAAGGTTATATTATGAGAGTGGGCATAGGTTCCCAAATATTTGGTTACACATATTTTCTTATAGTTTCCGAACAATCAAATTCCGATTGAGATCGTTTTTGAAATACCAGAATCTGTCTACAAATAGTAATTAAAAGTTTCTGAGATTGAGTTTAGAGTTAGTGGTTTTCCGTATCTTTTCATAGCTTTAAACATTCTTCAATTATTTGAGGATTTTTATGCATTCATTTTAAAATATTGCCATAAAATATCTATGAATATCCTTAAAAATAACCATAACTAAATCATTTTAAATAATCTTCAAATTATTTGTAGTATTGTGATTGTTGAACTTTTGTATTGTTAATTGAAATTAAATTACAAATAGAATAGTATACCGATTGAAACGATAAGTTTATAATACATGAAATGTAGATAAAAGTTATTTAAACATTGTTTTTTAATTCAAATGCTGGGCATCAAAAAGCTTTATCATATTCAGTAGAAAAGGTTGCAGTACATAAGTATTGCATTCGAAATCAAGAACAGTGACATCAAAAGTGTTGTTATTTTTTATTTATTAAGCATGCTTTTAGATTTTCCAAAACAAATCTCATTCAATTTGAAGAGACTCATAGAAAAAGTTTATTAGATTGATTATCTCATGTAAATAATTTACAGATTCAATATGAGATTCAATTTTAGAAATAAACTGAAAATATTCAATTAATTATAATGATCATAATATTAACATGAATTTATCCAAACTCTCATCTTTTGAAATTTTCAGTCATGAATTGAAGAAGCGATTTGAGAGAAGACTTTACGAAAATTTGAATTAATTTTGTAATTAGTTTACAGAATTTGTTTGTATTAATCAAGGTTTGACCTGAAAATGATTATTTTTAACTACGATATCTCTCAAAGAATTATAAATTAAAACTTCGTCTACAATGGTTGGAAATGATATTTGAACTTAAAGTTAATTTATTTTGATTTGAGGTAAATTATTGATTAACTTAATATAAGTTGAGCCTTCAAAGTAATACTCATTTTAAGCGAAGATATTCTTGAATTTGCACATTGATTTATTCAATTTATCATATAATACAATATAACAATCTATTGTAGGCTTAGGCAAATCTTAGGCAAATTCTGCACATAACACATCTATATACTAATATTCAAAATCTGTTTGTTTGTCTGTTTGTCCGGCTATAGACTCGGCTCCTGTACATGATACAGACATGAGACCGGTATCATTAGAACCAGTATGACCTGGGATTTCGCCATTTCAATAAATTACGTCAAAAATTTCAAAGATGTAATTTATGGATAGGCCTAAATTTTAACGAGCTTTATTTTTTTGCTCGCGTATGCGAGCAATTCTCTTTCTAGTAGTGAATAACTTGCATCTTTTTGTTAAGCTTAGTTTATTCTTCAAGTATAGGAATTCAATTATAAATTGATTGATATTTATGATTCAAAATCAGATAACATTTTTATAATTCAATTATATGATTGTATAAACTTTATATAACTACTAATGAGATTTAATTTAGTTTTGAATTAAGCTTCACTACTAGTATGAACATTACGTACAACCAGAAAAATCAATTTATTGCTAAACTTTGATATGATTGTGATAAGTCTTCATCAAAATTGGAATCAAATATAATTTGCTATCTTATCAAATAGTTATAATTATGAGAAAACCTAAACTGTATCAAAATTATTTGATACAAATTTTTACTTTTCCATAAAAATAAGTCTTATCGATGATTAATACAAAAAATTGAGAATCGTATTAATTTTTGTAACTTTACTCTGATATTTAAAATTCAATTTTAAGGATATAATTAAATACATTTAATTAATTTATACCTTTTCTCGAAAATAATTTCTAGAATACTCATTGAACATAATTTAAAATTCAAATAAAGTCAATCGAAAGCTAGAGAAACTTCTTTTGAGATTGAGTTCTAAACTTGACTTTACTTTCAATTATGAAAGTCAATAAAAGTTTGAGTTAAGCAATTCATATGCTTAATGTGAAACTTGACTTTCAGACTTCCTGACAAATTGATACTTTTTTATATTTTCTATCAGTTCACTATTGCTTTATTTTAAAGTTAGAAATAAAAAATAAAATTGTGTTTCAATTGACAGAAAACAGGAATCAATAGTAGTGTCAGAGGTTTCAAAACTTTCAATAGATGGCTGGAATTGTTTAGAAACAAATATATTATTGCATTTGTTTCCAGATCTATTAAAACTATTTGAATTTGAATTTTAAACATTCATATCAATGATAATTAAAAATTTTCATCAATTTATTTGAAAAGATAGTAATTAATTACTTGAAATTTTGTAAAACAAATTCTTAATTCATTCGAATATAATAATTAATTCTAATTTAATTCAATAGAATAGCAGCTTATTTATCATGAGATTCAAGTTTATAGACTTGAATTCATTCTTTGTTTTAGGTTTTTAAGAATATAGCCGTTTCTCTCTAAAAATGATGTGAGAGATTGTCTTCTATTGAATTAGTAATAAGTTTTGATAACAAAAACAAACTCGAAATCATAAATAAATTAGAAGTATTTGGAATGATAACCAAAGTAAACTTAATCAGATACCTGATGGATTGATAGTTGAGTACAATGACTGAAATCAAAATAATAGCATCAATAAAATCAAATCAAATTAAGCAAAAATCAAGTGATCGATAAGATATCATGAAATTATTCATTTTGAAGTATTTTAACATTAGTTTTTCATTTCTTTTGCTGTAAATTAGTCTCAGAACAATTATTTGAATAAATTAATATCAAATTATAATAATTAAATACTAAGATTATTATTGCCAACCAATTACAAAATTGTATCTCAACTTTTCATTACTTCAATAATTAACAAAATACCAAATATTATTAATATCTTAGTATCTGTCTCTTTAATTAAATTAACACTCTTTTAATTTTGATTTCGATTTTTCTAAAAGTGTTATAACTCCATAGAATCTGAGTTATATAAATAAATAATGATAATCATTGATAATTTTGCTCAAACACTTCATTGAAGTTTTTTTATAACCTTAAATAACAGATACACGGTTTGTTCAATTATAATATCTGCAAATAAATAGCTCTGAATGTGTTTTTCAGTGTCAATATTATGAGAGTCTTCGAACATTTGTTTTGATTAGTGACCAAAGCAGAATTTTTTTTACTTTTAAGCCACACGCAATTTCCTAAATTTCTCATCAAACAGAAAACAATTCAGTAGTTATAAGAATAAAGAATATTTAAAATAACTTTGAATTTACTTATGTGAAATTAATTAATGTTTTCTAATGTATTTAAATTACAATTTCAAATTCGAAATTCCTTTTGAAATAAGTTTTCGATTGTAAGTTAAGTCAAATTATTAATGGATTAAAAAATTCATTGAGATTTATGTATTTGTTTGATTGAATTTAATAAATGGATGAATGATAGCATTGAGAGACATGAGTAGTGAAAAATTAATAAAAGTCAAACTGCAAGACGAAAGTCGAATGTTTGAGCTGATTGTCGTTACATCAGAACTAATAAGAGATTTTTGTTATTTTCGCTTTTGCCTCAGGTATTGAAAAATGAAACCAAAAACATACATAAAATCTATGCTGTTGTGTAATATGCATAATGTATATAAGAATGTAGAGAATCGGTAAATAGAGAAATAAAATCTATAGAAATGGTCTTTAAGTTAGGGAATGCAGGTTTGGACGCACTCACTATCACATTGAAGCACAATATATGCACTTTCGATCAAACTAAAGCTGATATTTATTGATTTTTGTTTGAGACTTAGTTTAGCGCTCGATCTAAAGTTCGGGTCCTCTCATACTCACAAATGTTGTTTATGTCAGACCAAAAAAGAGCGAGAGTTCGACGAGAGAGTGAGTGTGCGGCTCAGCTAAACACAAGTGAGAGAGAGTTAGAGAAAAAAGAGAGAAAGAGAGAATCAAGAGAGAAACTAAACCAAAACTAGAGTATAGCATGCATTCTCCCATCCACTGAACGTTTCTTCACCAGAAGACAAGTTGCAAACTCAACAGCCAAAAGTATATTATATTTTTGTATTGTAAGAGAATTTACTGACCGTTCAAATGAAAAATTATCAGTTCTATCACTGTATGAATTGACACAAGAAGTGCCGCCATTTTCAGGTACAGTAATATCAAATTGTCGTCCCTTTATTTTCTTTATCTTTTTTAACATTAATTTATCTGAGAAAAAAAGAATTGTGAAATAAAAACTGGTACTGCTGTAAAGCAGTTGTATTTTGTATTTCAGTGTTGTGTTTGTGTTCAATTTCTTTTTCGAATTTCTTTATTGCTTTTCCCCATTATTTTTGTATCCCTATCTTTTAGACTGAAATTCTTTAAGTAAAAACACGTACTCTTTATGGAAGAGGCTGTGTTTTGATGCGAATAAAGTTTAAAGAATGAATGTAAAATTGTTGTTGACTAATCAGCATGCGCTTTATGCGCTCTTATGCTATACATTCACTGCTATACATTCACTGCTATACTGTATTCAACTCTATTCTGTATATAATATAAGGCAACCCAAAATAGTAGACGCATATTATACTAAACTAACTTATACTAACTCTATGGATAGATAGGGTGAACGCTAATGAAAGTGCATTTCTTTGATCATACATTATGTTAATGAAAATACGTCTCCTCCCAAATACCCTTTCTATTCGGTTTTTGTAATAGAAGGGGTTTAATTTAGTGATGCGCGCATTTATGTGACGCCCAATTGCGTGTTTATTCCTGATTCTAAAATCAATTTTTTAATATCTCAATAATTAAGATCCCCATAACTACCCCTCTTTTCTCGTACACTTTTTGCCAGCACTGATGGCATAAATGTAAATTTGTTGCAACATTATATAGAGACTGAAAATGAGTTTTTCGAGTTTTTGGTAAAGTGTTCCCTAAATGGAGGGTTCAATGCAATGAGGAATGAGCTCTTTTTCAAGACATAGATTGAATGGATATATAGCTTTTTGCATCATAAGCACAGAGAAAGCAATGATCCGTTTAAAATATCGCGAAAAATGTGTCTTTCATGTTAAAGCTCGTTAGCTATTTCACTATTTGGCTCATTCCTTCCTATTACGCACCAAAACTTTTTACTACTTTTTTCTTTCCATCTAAAAATGTAAAAATGATGAAAATGATGTACGCACGACATCAATTGGTTCAACTAAAATATCAGTTTCTTCTAATCTCAGTCAAGCTATTATATGTTTCCAATTTTTTTCTCTCTTTTTTATATTAAACTTATGATTCGTTATTTTTCTATTTGTGCAAACATTACAAAAAAGAAAATGAAAACATATGAATGAATAAAACTTGAATTCTTGAGCATTCGTATGTTTAATATAAGGAATAATTCAATTTTGCACATCTGACCCAAAAGCATATGTATTTAATTAATTGACAACAAGTATAATCTATTAGTTTCTGTCAGTTAATTAAATGCATTCAATCCATCTAAACATTACTTACATTCATTGTGACGATCCCTTAACAATTAGAAATAACAGAACAGCAAAATATATGATGCATGAAAATTATTTGAGCCAACAATTCATTTACGAGTAAAAATGCATTTATTCGTCGTTTAGGTATATTAATGAAAAAGTTATGTGCGTGTTGTGTAATTTGGACATATTTTGTTTTATTTCATGTACGAATAGGATAGATAACGAGTACAACTGATTACTCAAAAGCAGAGAGAGAGAGAGAGAGAGAGAGAGAGAGAGAGAGAGAGAGAGAGAGAGAGAGAGGGAGAGGGAGACGAGTGAGAGAGAATGGAAAGAGAGCTAACGAATAAATGCAATATATATTGGTTTAGGTCAGCAGTACAGCAGAATGGAGTCCACACATGCCTCACAACATTAATATCATTTAATTGCAATTGAGCTTAACTTAGCTGAGTAGACATAATGAAACTATTCCGTGTCACCCCTGTTCATTGTCTCACGGGAAAAAACATTCGTGCTGGTCAGCTAAAAAACTGACTGTGAATGTAAGTGCTGTTCAGTATGCGATAATGCAATATTAAGTAAAAACAAAGCTCGTATCACTCGCTTAGGAAAATGCATTCTTTATTATAATATAATACTAACTCAACCATATTTAACTCAGCATAAAAGGAACTAAAGAAACCATTTCCAATCACATCTATTAATGTATCTTTCATTTAAGGTTTTCTTATTTTCATAAAATAACAGATAAGGTTCAGATAAATATAATTTATTTTTAAAACACTAAATCATAATTATTTACTCTTTCAAGTTATAGTCTATCAAATAGAGTATGAATTGAAAGGGGAAAAAGTGATTAAAAAGCTTTTATATGATCATTATGTTTGTTCAACTGTTAGAATGAATGAATAAATTTAGGTTTTTTGCATATTAGATAAGTATCAGCAAATAAATTCAATTTGTCATCGAGTAAACCCTTTTGCAGACTTATATGTATTCAATTTTCCTCAAGCTCTTTATAAGCTTGACTGTTATGCGCCAATCCTTTTACTACTTCCTCCACAACGGATAATACTTAGAGAACCCCGCATTTGATGTGATGAAAGGGGTTGAAAGTCATTCTGGTATAACAAACCGCGATAAAAAGAAGCATTTTAAACGGTTGTTTAACTCTCTATCAAATATATAAAAAGAGGCAAAGGGGAGAGAAAGTGAGGCTGAGAAAGCTCTAGATGTATGCGTGTGTATGTGTTGTGTGTGTTAGTAATATGTTGGGGAGAAAGGGGAGACGATGAGGTTTGTATGCAAAAAAGGTCGAGCATGAAAGTTAGTTGTAATATTCAATAGACTTGTTGTTATGTAAAGCGAGAAGAGTTAAACATAACTGCTTCGCCCTTCGACATTGTCATTACCATAATTTGCTGTCGTTTTGAAAAATGCTTAAATGTTTAGACTCTTATTATATGTAAAAGTATTAATAAACCCTCCCTTTTACGAGAAAATTTATCAATTGCCTAAAATAACTTAATCTTTGAAGTTTAGATAAACGTATTTGTATGCACTTTTGCATATATAATGATTAATGATTTCTCTTTTTTGTTAACTTTTAAAAATAAAAGCTTTGCTCTCAGACTACTCTTATAGGCCATAAAGCTTTTGAAAAATTAATAAATTGTTATTTGATAGAATAGAGTGAAATTTTATGATTTTTTCTTATTCGTGACTTTGAATTAGTGTTTGCCGAACTCGATCTCTGCCTAAAACTGATTTAGTTCTAGAACTTTTTGCTAATAATAAAGGAGAGCATCACTAACTAATTTAATTTACAAACACTCGGCTCAGCATTGAAAAAACGATGATTGAATATCAAGTTTCTAAATAATTCACTCAATTTAAAAAATAGTTGAATAAAATCAATATCCAGTAAGAGAGAAATATATAAGTTATATATAGTGGAAATCTATCTCATTCTTTCTTCTTCATTATAAAATATTGTATAATATAATATTTTGTTCCCGTGCAGTGTAAATGACAAGTTTTTATTTTAAAAAATCTTTTCCTCACAAAAGAGCCAAAGCATTATGTTGTCTATTATGAACATTTTAGCATTGAATACCAGAACGAATACCAATATTCGATTCCTCTCCTGCATCACTAAATTCCTCTTTTAAAAAAATATTCTTTGGAAACTTTAAATTAATGGCCCACTGGTTTTAAGCTTTAGTTTTTGCAGACCTCATGGGATCTCATGAGGCAAAGTAGTGAGGGATGAGAGGAGAGAAAGAGAAACAGAATAGTGTTATTGTTGGACTAGAGCTTCGTATGTGAACAAAATGAAGAGAATGAGAGAAAGCATTTCTTGTTTTATAATCCATGTATAAAAACTGTGGAACCAAATGACTGCTTACGTTCATTCTTTCAAATGATACCCCAGAGCATCATTTCTAGACAAACGGACAAATGAACTGAAATGAGTGAACTAAGAGAAAAATTCAGATTATTATTTAGATTATTATTATTATTTTTATGATACTTTACGTCTACGAAAGAGAAATGATTGAAATTTATGTAAATTAGCCTAAAATTAGTGAATGCAAAACTATATGCATCTATCATTGAGATGAGTCTGTTTTTCTAAATTCAGTGCGAAATTTCATTGTCGGTAATGCTTTTGAGATGCGTTTTGCGTATATAGCTTGTGGTGTTGTGCAGCGCAGCAGCCAATTTAGGATGCAAAACTTGCTAAAAAAACTTGGCTTCCATCACACGATCACAAACACACACATACACAAAGAGAGAGAGAGAGAGAGAGAGAGAGAGAGAGAGAGAGAGGGAGAGAGAGAGCCTTAAGAGTGGGCGAGAGAGACAAGAGAGTATTAGTTCGGTGGGTTGTTATGTTTGGACATGTGCGTTGCCGATCAATAATTGGCCATATATGCCATATATCTCCTTCACTCGCTTTTTTCTGGACAACATCGAAGGCATAGTTATATACGACTATAGAAATGCATTGAATCTCCTCTTTTTTCTTTTTTTTAAAGAAATGAAATTCGACACATGCAGCAAAAAATCAATATTGCAGATGCGAATGTGATCCAATACACAATCGTCAATGAAGCGAACTTATATTACTCATGATAAGAACTCTCGTATTACTCTACATTCTCTCATTTGGTGTACTTTACATTTGCTTTTATATTTTGCTTTGTATTTCATATTTTCAATCACTAAGTTTATGTATTCATTAGTAAGAATCATATTTTTAAAATTGTTTTTATACAAATTGTAATACTATAGACTGTCTTAATTACTTGACTGCTGGCAGTACTGGCTATTATTTTCTATTAAGAAATGATACTTTAATGTTCCTGATACTAAACCAATTAATATGCATTGAATATGTAAATTAATAGCACTAACCAATAGCACCATCATATCTGTCTTCGGCTGCACTGCAATGAACTGGTATTTTTGCATTATTTTATTGTGAGACCTGTTATTAGCGGTTTTATTAAGTTCGAGTATTAATGTTTTTCATTTTGTCTGTTCAGTAAAGCAGCACATTATAGTCTCATAACCACAATCGCAAATAGTTGATTGCGTCACAATTGAGTGTAATTTTTGTTGGAAATCTGCATATCGTATTACCTAATTATATAGTAGTAATTTATGTATTTTTGTAATTCCCATTTTCTCTTATTCGTCTCTTCATTATAGTGAACGACTGTTAGAGAATTCTTAACATTGCAGCTTATTTATTCTCTTGGGAGTCAACCCAAATGTTCATAAAGTAAGATTGCATATAAAATATCCCACCTCTGGCTTAAGTGAAGTAATGCAATAAATTGGAAATACATTAATCTACTTAGTAATGGAAAAACGCAAAAAAGTATATAATATAAATGTGGAAAGAGATAGAGAAATAGTAGTAGAAAGAGTGCCTTCAGTGAAATAAAACAAGCGAAGAGGGAAAAGATACACTTCTGACTAACTAATAAAAGTGATGCGATATTGCTCTGACTTGATGTATAGACTTTGTCTGTTTAATTTTGTAGTAACCAATTAAAGAGATGGCGCACAAGAGCGACACTTTTAACAGGTTTTTGTTTGAGTCCAAGCGTTTTTTATCCGATCTTACTTTGCCCTCACTATCACACTATCTAATCGATCACCACTC
Source organism: Camisia spinifer (assembly GCA_034694065.1). NCBI lineage: Eukaryota > Metazoa > Arthropoda > Arachnida > Sarcoptiformes > Camisiidae > Camisia > Camisia spinifer. The sequence goes on from JAQFXV010000421.1 coordinate 20,055, forward strand.
AAGCCTTCACTAGTATTGGAGGGGAATTATTCAATGGGGGTTTAACTCCAACAAAGATTGATCTTTTCTTCTCAGAGTTAGTTTTCCCCCATTTGGAAAGAATTTCCCCTCTCTTTTCATTTATTCAGTGATGGACACCAGTAATGGATTCTCTAAAGCAGTCTCTCTCGATCTCTCTCTTGATTCCTCTCTGGTTTTCTGTCTTCGTTTCTCTTTTTGGCTCTCACGGGATCATCAATGGCCAAAATTTAACTTTAACGAGCATATGATGAGATACTGAACACTATGAGCTATACTAACATGTAAGTTATTTTGTATGTTAGACAGCTTTTATAAAATGGGATAATACTAAAACTCAATTCAATTTGATGCCTACATTTTTCCAATTTTATGATCAAAATTTTCTTTTCAATGTAAAAGCACAACATATCGTTTATATAAGTTTAAAGTTTTCATTTATAGTTACTTTAGTTGCCACTGAAAAAATACTGATAATTCTTTATTGATGTTTGTATTGCTCTTCACTTCTAGAAGAAAACAGAAAAACTTTATTTCTTTTACTCAACAATATTTCGAATACTTGAACAAAATCGTCGATATCTTTGAGTTTAAACTTCATAGCAGTAAAAATTAACTGAAGAATCCCTAGAATTTTTGCCCTTTATTTGAAGCTTACATTGCGTTCAATATCGTTGATTCGAATCCAAAAGACAGTGAGCATAAAACGTAATTTTGAAGATTTTATTTTTGTGCGTTCGACAAAATTTGTGTGTTTGGTTAAAACAAGTCCTACTTATATATGTACTGATACAGCGACTATATTTGTATCCTCTTATTCCCAATTCTTATTATATGGGAATTTAGAAATGCATCCCATGTTTTCCCTGTGCTCTATCTTTAAAAGAAGAAAACTAAATATTCTTGCATGAAAGGAAGCCAATGCACACCTACTTCTGTACTTCTATTTCTATTAGAAGTAGAGATGAAAGTTTCAATTCAAAATTGCTAAAACTGATTTGCATACTAAAGCAAACTATGCCTACAGTAATAGATACTATTCTCAAATACGGAATAACTTCATAGATGTTGCTGTTGATGATCATCATCATCATATAGACTATGATGATGATGATCATAGTGATGACGATAGTGTAATCCAAAGATCTAAGAAATTGATAAAATTTGTTTCACTATTCTTCATATCTATGGCTAATATTGAATAACATAAGCAAAGTTCAATCTTGTTTGTGCTGATTTTCATTAAAAAAGAGCTGATCTCAATGATGCAAAAGAGCCGCTTATGTGGGGGGAGACTCACCACGTGGGGAAAGACCAGCATTTGGGGTGACGGGTTCATAGTTGCACATATAAGAGCATAAAACAGCATAAAAAATACCAAAGTAACGGTATTCAATGTATTCCTCCCTCACATCGGATTCGGATCCCCAGAGATCAAAGAGACGCGACTCTCTTTCAAAATGTGTTTGAACGGACACAACACAAAAAGTATAATAGTTAGTTATATTTACCATAATGCCATTCTCTCCCTCACTAGAATAGAGTATCCAATGTATAGTTTTATAGTATGCAGAATCAGTTGGCTGTATCACTAACAAGGAATTAAAACAGATTTCAAGCACCCGAGACTCAAACACAGTTTCATAAAAAGAGGGGATTTCTCATCGCTACAGAAATCCGTCTGAAATGTCGATTTTTGAGGATTTCATTTAATACAACTTTACTTCCTATTTTAGTGCCCCTTCAAAAAAATGAATCATATTTAAATTGAATATATAAAACTATTGGTCTCTATTCCAAAGCTTATTATGAACCTTATTGAAAGATATTTTAACCTCTTTTGCCACACATTCATTCATTTGGCTTCTAATAAATTTATAATTGGTTTTTATTTATACAAAGTTTAACATATTTTAATTAACATGTGTTGAGATCCAAATGATAAAAAATATTCGCAATTATTATCACGATTCTTAACGATTAAATACAATGTTAATTAAATAACCAAATATTAATTGAATAATAAAGATAATTCATTATTTAGAGATATATTCAAATATTCATATAATGATTTTAACAAACTCTAATCATACTTTACTAATTTTCAAAGTTAATAAATTGATATTTGGTCATCAATCTTATTTATCAGATACAAAATCAAATTTGAATTATTTACTAGCATTAAAAGTTAATTAATATTCATATGTTTGTACTAATTAATAGTAAAGCTTTGTTGTAAATTTTGTTTTAGTTTCGTTTTAGTGTTTGAAATATAGAGTAACATCATTTAAGTAATCAATAATAAATCTCCGGGTTTTTGGCTATTTTTCTAAAACATAGTGATCGGTTACCCCTATTAAATTTTCTTCTAGTTTTCAGACTAAAGAAATCTCGTAACCATATCTGTAAAGAAGATTTATGTAAATTTGAGGCTTTTTGTGATATCACTAAACAAGTTTCATGATATTCAATGCAAAAACTTCAACCATTCGATCATAATTAAAAAAGAAATTTTATACAAAAGTATGCATTAATGATTTTTGCAAAGCTATCAATAATTAAAATAAATTGAAAAATAACAAACAGTGTGAGTGAATTTACATAAACTCAAACTTTTTCTGACATGATTGTATACATTAAAGATGTTAATAAGATTCTATTTGGGGTATACTTTATAGAGATAAAGTTAATTTTATTTTTGAATATATAGCATATATTTACTCTATACTTCAATTTGAAAGACTCGAACTGACTCAATATTTCTTGTGTTAAATCAATATTCAGTTTTTGAGACTGAGCCAAGTATTTAATCTTTGAATTTTTATTTACAGACTGAAAATATGAAATTTTTAAAGCAATTCTTGTTGAACTGAATGTTATTGTTGGATAAATTAGTTTTTGAAAAAGCGAAGAGTTTTGAGCATTAGAATGTTTTCGTATGATTTTAATAGCATGCGATGCATTATACTTTGGTCAATACTGTTGGGCAATGAAGCGT